>NW_012194989.1:682985-745018 GCF_000504015.1 Erythranthe guttata | reverse complement strand
CCAGTAAACAACACCCCCCCCCCCCCCCCACCCCCACCCCCACCCCCACCCCCCCAAAAAAACCCAGTTGAAGAAAGAGAAAGAGATGAAGCAATAGTAGCAAATTAGAAGGTAGGACAGTAAACAATAAAAATTGAAAAGGAAAAAAAAAAAAACCCCAACATGAAGAAAACCCTAACAAAAAGGCGAAAATCAAATAGGAACACAAAATTACCTACCGTGAGTTGAAACGACATCAATTTGTGAAGAGGGTTTGGAGAGAAAGGCGAGATGAAATGGGTTTCTCTTGATTTTTAAATTGTGGGAGCGAACAAATGCACGAGGGTAATAATGTTTTGGGTGCGAAAACAAACGGAAATTGAAGTTATTATTAGTGGTAAGAGATCGGAAATCCAACAAACTGCGGAAGGAATCAGCCATTGTTGCTACTAACAAACGGGTTGACTCAGTTATATTGGTGCGTACTCGCAACGAGAGAATTCTGGGAGGGTAAACATTGTAATTATTGATATTTTTGGGGAGATTTTTATTTTTTATTTTTGCTAATTTTTTGAGTATATATATGATTTTGTGTGGACGGCGAAAAATAGTGTTTGCAAGTGGATAAAATTTGGTGGGAAACTCAACCGTCTTTACCTCCGTTTTGGAGGTGATTTGAAGAAGCAAAAATCACACTATAATCAAAACATAAATAATGAGGTTGGTTTGGTTGTTAAATAAAGATTAGTTAAATATAAGATTAAATAATTTTAAAAATAATTATTATTTTATCGGATCCGTGGAATGTTTAATACAAAATTTTCTTTAGACGAGATAAGTTACGATAATGTAATATTTGTGGATTGAAGTGGTAAGTTATTGAGAATCTCAAATATCAAACAAAATTCAATTATTTAGTTATTAATGGCAATTCTTCATAACCAAACGAGGTATAAGTTTACTGGACTATGCTCTTTGAGGCTTTGTTAACCGTAGGGCCATAAGGGTCGATATGTGACACATTATATCGAAATTAGCATTTTTGAGAGAAAAAAATTATGTTCAATTGAAGGTGGAAAATCAATTCCAATTTTGTTTTCAAAAGTTTGGAAAAATTGAAAATCGGAATTTTGAATCCTGTAATTTAAAAAGAGTTGTTCCAAAATCGGAATTTTTTAAATCCAATTGTAGAAATTTGGAAATTTTATTATTCATAAATGAAATTCGGATAGAAAATTGAAATCATACATATATTTCCATTTCGATCCAAACGACGTTAAAAGCCAGAAACAAAATTGATTTTTTTGGAATTCAAATGAAAATTAATATTCCAAAATTGAAATTTTTTGAACTACGGTCGATGAAAATCGAAAATTTTAATTCCAGTTTTGACCCCCTGATGCTATATGTGATTCAACATGCACATGTTACCCCACCATGGTAAGCTTTATAAATTAGCACAAACTAACATTATTGAAATTTGATCTAATTACAAAAAATTAAAGAAGTCCATTAAATTTCTAAAAATTAGAAAGACCCTCTTGAAATATTACAAATATTATTTAAAAAAAAATCTAATTTTTACCCAATTAAAAAATTCATAATATTATAAACACACAAAAAAAATAAAAAAATAAAAATCCAAGAACCATGAATTTCCTGACCACAAAAGTTGAGTAATCCACGTGGAAGGTGTGGATTGACTGATTGATCTAATTGGTCAGAAATCTATCCAAAGAGAGCTTCGTAATCCGACGTGGCACCCCACACGACTCTCCTCTTGATTCCCACTTGAACAGATAGATCATAGATAGCCTGCTTTAAGTGCAAACTTTTTCAGTTATATTTCTCTTCACATTTTGGCATCCAAAAAAACTAAAGTGTCAAAAAACAAAAAAAAAAAAAATATGGCATCCACATCTGCTGCATTGGTTAATGGCTTGGGATCCGCCTTCTTGACCGGTGGCAAGAAGAGCCAGGCATTGTTGTCCGCCCCCTTTGCCGCCAGAACCTCCGGTGGTGCCGCCGCCGCCGCTCCCAAGAGACTCGTCGTTGTGGCTGCCGCCGCCAAGAAGTCTTGGATCCCCGCTGTCAAGGGTGGCGGCAACCTCCTCGACCCCGAGTGGCTCGATGGCTCGTAAGTACCCCTTATTGTGTCTACTGGACATTTACTCGTAAGTATCGAGACTGTATATATTTCACCGGATGTAGCATATTTCTGACTATTTACTCGTAACTACCGAAAGTGTGTTTAGTGTCAGTGTTAGTGTGTCTACTAGACATTTACTCGTAAGTACCGAGACGTTATATATTTCACCGGATGTAGCATATGTTTGACCATATATGAGTTTTGCAGGCTCCCCGGCGACTTCGGGTTCGACCCATTGGGACTCGGAAAAGACCCGTCTTTCCTAAAATGGTACAGAGAAGCGGAGCTGATCCACGGACGATGGGCCATGGCGGCAGTCCTCGGCATCTTTGTCGGCCAGGCCTACAGCGGCATCCCCTGGTTCGAAGCAGGAGCTGCCCCGGGGGCTGTGGCCCCCTTCTCGTTCGGAACCCTCCTCGGGACCCAACTCCTCCTCATGGGGTGGGTGGAGAGCAAGAGGTGGGTGGATTTCTTCAACCCGGAGTCGCAATCCGTGGAGTGGGCCACCCCATGGTCCAAAACTTCGGAGAATTTCGCCAACTCCACCGGCGAGCAGGGTTACCCCGGCGGCAAATTCTTCGACCCGTTGAGCTTCGCGGGTACCCTCAAGGACGGAGCCTACATTCCGGACGACGAGAAGCTCGACAGACTCAAGCTTGCCGAGATCAAGCACGCCAGGCTGGCGATGGTGGCTATGCTCATCTTTTACTTTGAGGCTGGCCAAGGGAAAACTCCCCTTGGTGCACTTGGCTTGTAAAAAATGGTGTCTTTCAATTGTGTAAAAAAAGAATTTTCCCAATCAGACAAAAAAAAAAGAGAATCTTGAATCTTGAATCTTGAATCTTTGCAACTTCGTTTATTCCTTTGTTGATCGATTTCTAACAACGGGTTTAGCATAAATTAAACATGATATTCAAGAAAATCGGATGTCTCTTACAAAAATGATGAATGTGATCAATCTTAGAATAATAGGTAGCCACAAGAGGTTTTGATCCATGAAAATACAATTAAAGAGAAACATGGGGTGAGACGAGAAAAAAGTTGTGAGCCGACGATGATTATTTGGGGGTGCGTGATTTAACTACTGCTGCCCATAGCCATCAAGAATTCACCCTCGCAAACGACTTCGCCGCCTACGTAAGCTTTCCCTTCCATTTTCGCTATTCCGAAGCGTTTTTGGAGCTTGACGAGGTTCATTCTCATAACCAAGGTGTCGCCTGCAATCACGGGCTTTCTGAATCTTACTTTGTCCACTCCGGCGAAGAAGAAATTCTCGCGAGAGCCTCCCACCTCTGGCTGCAGCATAACCAAGCCGCCCACCTGAGCCATCGCCTGTACAAAAAGCAGTTAACACATACGGTCAAATATAATTAATTCACTATAATCAGTCGAGCCCTCTTTTCGAATAATCAAGAAAACGGCAAGCGAATAACTTTTTTTAACTAGTTCAATATTAAACGCGTGCATCTATGCATATTGCTTACATCCATAATCTTGAATTAGCCGAGCATAACTGCATTAGTGTAGGAATTAGCCAAAAGAAAAAATTCAGCTACCCGACAAACCTTTGAAACCTTTAGCGGAGTCCTAAGACACGCCTCGTTAGAATTATATCCTTGATTTCATTGCCCTAGGATTGTAAATTAATATAGTTGAACGAACAGCTCGTGATTCGTAAGAAACTTTGCAACTTTTGTAGATGACATTTAGACTGCAAACTTATATCGAACGTTGCGAAGTCCTCATTAATACACCAAACATAAGCTACAGATTGGAGGTTTTAGGTTTTCACTTTTACCCCATTCTTGAAAAAAAACTCCAACAGAAACCCTATATCGAGAAAGTTTTACAAGGGAATGCGTACTGAAAAAGGTAAACGATGAATCAACCACAGATTGAAGGTTTCACGAGGTTTTTCACATATCCATCCCTTTTAACTTCTATACAATCAAGCATTCATGTAACTTGCATACAAATAAAATGACCAAAATACATGTCATCATTGCACACAAACTGCTCGATAAAATGCCTGAGAGATGACAGAGAGACATATCCATATCGAAACTCGAATTGCAAACGTATAAAAAGTAATATGACGTATGAATGAATGATGTACCTCAACCATGAGCACACCAGGCATAATCGGCCTCTCGGGAAAATGGCCGGGAAAGAAATTATCATTTATAGTCACATTCTTGATAGCCACAGCCGACACGCCGGGCGTGTACTCGATCACTCTATCAACCAGCAAAAATGGAAACCTACATCCCCAGCAACATAAAAGAAACAAACCCCCAAAAATTGAGAAATCGAAACCGCATTTTAAAATTCAATCAAGCATTGCATTTTCGATACTTTCACTAACCGGTGCGGCAAAATCTCGCGAATCTGGTTGATATCCATTACCGATGGAAATGCAGGGTACCCTGAGAAAAAATTACAAACACGCAAATGCTCAGAAATTTAATTTCAACCATGAATGCGAATTAAAAAAAAAAATCAATTTTCGGCGAATCTAGGGTTCTTACTCAGTTCAATTGGGATTTCCGCGGCGGCGCTGTCGTCGTCGGCGGCGGCGGAATTGACGATGAAGCTTTTGTGGGCCCTCTTGGAATGAGCGGAGAAGAGATGGGATCTGGAGAAACGAAGAGGTTGTTTGATGGAAACGGAGAGGGGAAGGGCATTTTCGAGGGTTTTCTTTGAAATTGGGGATGATGAAGAACTGAGAGGGGATAGCATAGATTGCGATAGAACTGCGGACGCCATTGTTGAACGATTTCGAGCTTGAAGATTTATCTGAGAAGAAGCGAACAAATGCAGTGCTTCGCTATAAGGAAGAAAGGGGGGGCGAGAAGAACGAGGGGGGGAATTTGGTTTTGGTGTTTGGTTGGAATTTGCAGAGTAGAGATTGAACGAGTGAAGTGTGACTGTAAGAAGTAGGCAGACGGAGAGGCCAAGAACAAATTTTTATTATATTAAAAACAAATTTAATAATATATTTAAAATCACAACTATTTAAAAGGGTAAATTACGGCCACCGCCTCGAGGTAATGTCAAATTACGAAATATCACTTATGTTTCGGTAATTACACCCAACCCCTCAACTATGAGTCTTCTTACACGTCGACTCTTATGGAGCCAAATTCAACAGAATCTTCTGCATTCCGTGGACTATTCTCTAGTTTGTATAAGTTTTGTGCAAAAATGCGGTTTCTGATGCACCACAATCTGATATTTACAAACTAAGAGACACATCTTATGATCGTCTTGTTTTTCAAAATGTGGAATTCGAATGGGGGTCAAAATGGATACGAGCTGGAGAATATTCCACATAATCTAGAAAATTTTATCAAAATTGACAACGAAATGGTGGACGTGTAAATAGATTCATACTTGAGGGACGGTAGTAATTACCTAAACTTGAGGGGTTTCGTAATTTAACCTAACTTCCCATACTTGGAACAATTTATATTGTATTTCCGAAATTTAGAGAATATTTTGAAAAAGTTGGTAATTTTTTTGAAAAAAACTAGGGGTGAGTAAAAAAACCGAAAAACCGAAAGACCGCGCCGTTTCAAACCGTACCGAATAGCCAACCGCATGTACGGGTTTTTATTTTTGAAATACCGAATTATTCGGTTCGGTATGGTGGAAAGGTAAAAAACCAAACCGAACCGAAACTATAAAATAACTTCATTTTATATAATATATGTATTATTTTACCCTAATTTTTATTTTCTATCTTTCAATTACTTGTCTCATTCTAAGCATTTGTTCATAAATTGAGACATTGTATTTTATTTATTTAGTAACTAATAATTTATTTGAGTTCATAGTTTTAATAATGTGGTAGATGAAAGTAGGAAAAAAAAATGGAGCATAATACATCATCTAAATTACGTTAAGTCCTATGGAATTAAAGATTTTTTTATTTTCATTGCATTAATAAGTTGTGAAAGTAATTGTAATTGTATTCTTTTGTTTGTACAACTTGAATATATAGTTACTTTTGAACCGAAAAATAACCGAAACCGAACCGAAAAAGCCGAAACCGAAAGAAACCGAACCGATAAAAAACCGACATACACGGTTTTTAATTTTACAAAAACCGATATATTCGGTTCATGTTCGGTTTTAGCCAAAACCCGAACCGAGGCGTGCACACCCCTAAAAATAACATTTCAAAAAGTAAAACCCTTCTTTCATTAATGATCAATAATGTCAAGGGGCAATTCGGTCTTTTACATAGGTAAGAAAAAGGAGTTAAATGCAAATACACCCCCTGTGTTAATTCTAAAGACCAAAAACCCCCCCGGGATAAAAAAAGTGACAAAAAACCCCCTGACAAGTGTTCAAACAAGCATACTCGACCCATTTTATTTTTATCCGTTGACCGCTCGTGAAAAGACGAATAAACCCTTGGATAAATCTGTCCAACCACAAAAAATTTATGACCCAAATGAAGTTGTTAAAATTTTCAATTCAGTCCCTAATACTTTCAATTATACCCTCTTCCCCAATCAAAAAAAACACACAGACACACAAAAACACACACTTTTTTTTTTTTTTTTTAATTCTCTGCTCACCTCACTCACCCCACCCCACCACTATCGTCGCCGGCTCCGTTCATGGGCTGAAACCTCTCTCCGGCA
The DNA here is from genome assembly GCF_000504015.1 of Erythranthe guttata. The sequence continues at coordinate 738,238 of NW_012194989.1, read as the reverse complement.
ACCAAGCTTCTCAACCCCTATCCAAAAAAAAGTCAATCAACGAAGCCGGTAAGGAACGGAATTGACAAAATTCACCAGTGACAAAATAAAACTTGATTCAATTTGAGACTGCGTCTCGCTGCTTTGAAACACTTCAGATCATTTTGATCACCCATGGGAGAGAAGATGCAGGTAACGCTAGTTGTCGACTTTGACCGGAGGTCGAGGGGGTCCTTAACCCCATCTTATCACTCTTAGTACCAATATTCTGATGAAGAGGTGGATGTTCAAACCCCAATTTGAGCAAATCGCGAAAACTAGGGTTCTTCACCACTGCAGATTACCGGACATAATTGAGTGAAATTTGTTTCAAAGCACTCGTGTATACACTCCCTACATGATTCCTAAGAATTTAGAGCAAGAATTTTGGTGTAAGAACAACAGCAGATCAAGAGCAGAGGATGATGGGTGGGGTGGGGCAGATTGGGTTGGGAAGAAGATGATGGGTGGCTTTGTACGCCATTTTCATTTTTTTTCTTCTTTCTGAATATGTTTAAATATAATTTATATTTTTTTCATTTTATTTTTTTAAATTTAAATATTATTAAAAATTCATATTTGTATGCCATTTTTTTTTTTTCGTTTTTAATATGTTTAAATATAATTTATATTTTTTCATTTTATTTCTTTAAATTTAAATATTATTAAAAAATTATGAGTAGTTTAATTGTTTCATGAGTGTTGATTCAGAGGGCTAATTTTGTCCTTTCACGCATAAAATGTACAAAAATCACACAAGTAATCGCACACACAGCGAGTGAATGACACGCACAAAGACTAGGGGGGTGTATGGCTTTGACTATTGATTACAGGGGGGTTTTTGTCACTTTTTTTTATCCCGGGGGGTTTTTGGTCTTTAGGATTAACACAGGGGGTGTTTTTGCATTTAACTCTAAGAAAAAGTAGTGGTGGTCCAATACACTGCACACCACCCCCCACGAAACTATACTGAATTTTGCCTGAAAAAATTATTCCCCTTCACCGGAGCGGCGGAGCCTCACCGATCTCCTTCACTCCGGCGCCACCATGGATTTCCACCTCCGCGGCGGCTCCCCCTCCTCCTCCTCCGACGACCACCGCTACCCCAACAACAACAACAACAATTCCTCCCTCCAGCCCACAAACGGCCACTCCTCCGATCCTATGCACTCCTGGTGGGAATCCATCTCCAAAGCCCGATCCCGCATCCACCTCCTCTCTTCCATTCTACCCCCCTCCGACGATGGCGGCGCCGGCGGCGAAGGCGAAGACCCTCTCTCCTCCCTCGCCGACACCGACCGCCCGGCCCGCTCCCTCCTAATCTCCTCCGCCGCGTACACATCCATCTCCGCCGCCCTCTCCTCCCCTTCCTCCGGATCCGGCGAAGACCCCCTCTGCCACTGGCTTTACGACACCTACCTCTCCTCCGATCCCGACCTACGCCTCGTCGTCCTCTCTTACCTCCCACTCATCTCCTCCATCTACCTCCACCGCATCCACCACCCGAACTCCGACAATCCACTCTCTCTCTCCGGCTTCGAAGCCGTCCTTTTAGCCCTCTACTCCTCCGAAACAAAAGCCCGCAACGGCAAACCAGTCACAATTTCCATCCCCGATCTCACCCAGCCTTCTCTGTATCACACCCCCAGAAACCCTAATAAACCTTCAAACCCTAATCCCAAACCCAGCAATCCCTTAATCGGGGTTGTATCCCCTCCTCTGGAGCCACAAATGGCTGTTAAATCCACCAAGCGTGCTTGCATTGTTGGGGTTGCTCTCGATTGCTACTACAAGCAGATTTCCCAGATGCCGATTTGGTCAAAGTTTGACTTCTGCAAATTCGCCGCCCGTTGGGCCGGTCAAGATTGCCCCTGCACCTCAGATTTCGACCGCAAACCGGAGCATTTCGTCGAAAAGAATAACCGGTTCGAAAACGAAACTAACGTCGGCCTCGAAGAGATCGAAGACGAGATCGAATACGTGGCGGATAGAGTTGGGAGTTTGGATATCGAGGTTCATAATTATTCGTCTTCGGAAGTGGGAGAAGAGGATGTAAGAATTCCTCTGCCGTGGGAGTTGTTACAGCCGATTTTAAGGATTTTAGGGCACTGTTTGTTGGGACCGTTGAACGCCGACGAGGTGAAGGATGCGGCATCGATGGCGGTGAGGCGTTTGTACGCTAGGGCTTCGCACGATCTTGTCCCGCAGGCGATTCTGGCGACTAGGAGTTTGATCCAGCTCGATAGGCGGGCCCGCGAAGCGGCCAATGCTGCTGCAGCGATGGTGGTTTCCAGCGCTTCTGGTTCGAATGCAAACACTCCGAGTAAGGCCAAGAAACCCGAGATACTATTGGTTTCCAAGTGACGAATGATGACGATGAATGCCGTTACTATCAGTGTACGTCTGGTTTCTTAACTTCCTTTCTTCGCCTTTCGATTTTGTTGAAGCGATTTTATGTGGTTTTGTGTAGATTTATGGATCTGACTATACGTATGATTACATTTGTTTGTATTAATGGTTGTGAATGTGTTAGATCGAAGAGATAGATGCCTCCCGGTGCTGTGTAAGATTACGAACCAATTGTTGAATTTGAGTTTTTGTCTGTTTTTGTTTGAAATGCTATCGGTTCTTGTCGTAAATCGTTGTGCACATTGCTTTGTTATTTTTTGTTCGTGTAAAATACACGCGTATTCGGATATTCTTTCTGTAGAAAAGCTAAATAAGCTCGACACACTTCCCTCATGATTCGTAATATTCTTCAGCTTTACATTTACGATGTATGAATTGCAAAATTGTATAATTGTCAATGAGTGAAGTGTTTGAATCGAGATTGTATACTTCGATTTTTTTGGCAGTTGTAAGTGATTGTGTTGTTTTTCATCCTATTCACCACTCGGTAGCAAGTTTTGGTTTCGTTTCGTGTAGGAGAAGCCCCTTTTTTTTTTTCCCTTGCTGCATTTGAATTGTGTGTTCATTTATCGGCTTAAAGCATACACTTCGATTAAGAGGTTACTCTCTAGAAAGTACGAAAGATCGTTAGCTATTACGGACCGATTGTATCAGTCGATGGTTCCTTCATATACATACCTGTAAGAATAAATTGGAAATACATTCTTGAAGTTTATAAATTGGGTAAATAGCACTTAAGCCCCCTCTGGTTTGAACTTTGTGCACATGACCCCTTGTACTTTTAATATCAGCACATAACCCCCCTGTAATTTGAACTTTACGCACATGACCCCCTTATACTTTTAATATAATTGCATATGCCTTCTGGTATTCCACTTGGTAAATAATCATGCTCATTAGAAAGAATTTTTTTTTTTGAAAGTATTAGGGAGATATGTGCTTAGATTCGAAAGTAGGGAGGTTATGTGCTATATTGAAAGTACAAGGGGCCATGTGCACAAAGTTCAAACCACAGGGGAGGTAAGTGCTAAATTATGATTGTTGAGTTTTAATCATGTGAGTGTTTTTTTTTTTTGGTTCTTTGCTTCTCTTTGATATAAGATTCAAATTTCAAACTCATGCTTTAAACATTAAACTTACAGATTAACCATAACGATCGCTTGATCGATCAACGATGTATAAATGCTCGATCAACGAAGTATAAATACATACTCCATGAACAATTTCGTAAAATCTAAACAGGAAAAGAAAAAAAAAGGGCGGGAGAAAAACATTTTACGATCTTCGTCAATAATTTCTCCACCACTTAATTAATAGCAGAGCAAACCCTACGAATTTCACCGTTAGTCCCCGTCTTGACTTCAATATTACTCATCTTCACCATCGACCTTCCGAATTCGACGCTGAAAGTCAACCCCAACAAACCCCTCACCCCCAGATACCTCTGAACAAAAGTGTTGGTCGAGCTATCGGTCCATAGTTTCTGATCCGATTCAAGAATTCCACGGCCGTTCCTCAAGTTGGCGAAGTACGTGTTGTCGAACCGGTTTTCGCTGCCGTTGTCGAGCCCTATCCGGCGGGACCCATCTCCGCCATCCGGACAAAGTGCCCGGAGTGTAGGAAGAAATGCGGCAGCGATGGTGGGGTCGGGCCCACCGGTGGAATTGAAATTGTACAGCCTGTAACGGAAGAACTGGCAGGCGCTGGTGCCAATGGTATGCCCCCCTTCAAAAATTAAAATCAGTTTAGATTTTTCTCTGTTTTAGTTTAATTAAAATCTTCATCATCAACTAATTTCCATAATTTTGATAATTTAATGTAATTACAAATTAATTAAATGTATTTAATTATGTGATTGTGTCTAAATTGTAGATGGAAACTAAAATCATTAAATTATGTGTGCTTACCAGAAAGGGTGACAAGATCTTGAGTGTTGAGACCTTTATCGAGAAACTTCCGTTTCAGCGAATCAACGGACTCCGTAAAACCCGGCAAATTCGACGTTTCACTCGCTAACGATACGAGCCCGTCTCTTCGCCCCGTTGGCACCGCCCAACTCGGCCCACCAGCCTGCATAAAAGAAAAAAAAATTAAAACCTCTCCAATTCCAAAACTCCATGCGCGCGCACACACAGATATGTATATACAGTTAAACTTCTATAAATTAATACAGTCTGGACCATAGAAATTCTATTAGTTTAGCGAATTATTAAATTATCGAGTTAATAATTTAACACGTTTTCACGGATTCGGGACTGGGAGAAACTATTATTTAATCGAGGTTAGTAATTTATCGAGGTTCTACTGTATGGGTTAATTACCAGCACAACGGAATCACGGGCAGCAAGAGCGAGAATGTCGGCGCACGAGACGACGCCGGGGCATGCAGTCTCCAGCTGGCGCTTGGCGTCGTCGATGACCTCATATCCTCTGAGGAGAAGATTGGGGCCCGCGGTTTTTTCGGTGCCGGCCCCATCAATGAGGATGGAAGCGTCGCAGCCCTGAACGAAGCAGTCGTGGAAGAGCATTCTCAATAGCCCCGGTGCCACCGTACGGTCGGCGTTGAAATGCGTACGGACGGTGGATTGTACGATGGACTCTACGCGAGGACAAGTCCTCGCGTAGAAAGCCAGCCTCGTGGCTCCTTGCCCGGAGGACAAGCCCGCGAACGTAGCAACTAGTAACAAGAACATTGGAACAAGAAGTTGTTGATTCATGTTATGAAATGCCATAATTGTAATAAAATTAATTGATGATGTATATGTATATGTATATGTATATGTGTGTGTGTGTGTGTGTGTGTGTTTTGTGGGTTGATGGAATGAAGGTGTTAGGGTTATATATATACATGTGTGTGGAGGCAAGTGGAAAGTGGAGTGTGGGACAGTGTGTTTATGGAGAAGAAGTAAGCAAAGACGGCTTTGAGGAACTTCGCGTGTGGTGAGTTTTTTTTTTGGAGGGCTACAATTCAAAGATTTTTAATTTCTTTTTTTTCTTTTTGTATTATTGGATGATGAGTTGGAAAGTGAAATTGCATTTAATTATTTGGTTCGATTTGTCTTGTGCTTATCATATACTACTCTCTGAATCGGATTTTGTTTGTCGTTTTTTGTTGCTGCGTGCATATTAAAAAAATCAATAAGTGTGAGTATAACTCAATTGGTTATGGGGTTAGTAAGTTGATGCAAGGTTATAGGATCAAGCACGGACAATCGCATTATGGGAATTTCAATTCCAATCAGAGTTGGTTACTTATGGGGACTAGGTTCTGGTCCGCTACCCTAACAATCTGTTGATGGTAATTAGTAGCTAAAAGTTCTATAAGATGGTAATTAGTAGCTAAAAGTTCAATAAGAATAAGACAATATATTATATTGATCAAAATATAAGATAAAAGACTTTTTCTTACAAATGATGGAAGCCATTGACAAATGTTGACACTTGACAGCTTATAAATTTTTGTTTTGGATAAAGAGGACAATGAAATGGTGGCATTGGATGTTTTTTGACTCCTGTGGTAGGGGGTGGGTGAATCAAGAAAATTAGGTGAGATTATTTTGAAGAATACGAGAGCCTCGGAAAATGCTCGATAAAAATAATTAAACGTCCATCGGCGAAGTCAAGATTTTAAGAACACGAGGGCCAAGTGGACGTTCAGATAAACTTATACGAATATAACATTTGGGTGATTTATAACTAATATTACATTTCGATAAACTAATACTACATCACAAATTGGTTATATACGATAATTTCTAAACTTTATATTATATTTCAGTGATTTAAAACTAATTTGTCTTTGGATCAATTGTAGTATCGATTGGATATATATTCTCCGTTTATTTGATGCAACACTCTGGTGATTCATAATTGTTGATCTGCACATAATCACACACTCGTCCATGTATATTTTTGTATACAACAGTGATTATTTAACCAAATCAATAATTAAAAATCACTTAATATATATAACTCGGTGCAGTATTTGAATAACCTATATACTCATATATCACACATTCGTCATTTTGAAATAATAGCTGAAAATACAATTTAAAGTATAGTCTAGTTAGATCAAAACTCTCAATCAATCAATCAAACTATTTAATTATTATGTGGGACAATCTAACTTCAATTTTAACCCAACACTTGCTCGTGCCCTAGAAATTTAATTTAAATAAAATGAAATAATCATTTGTCTAGCGAGTCAATAAAGTTATATAGTAAAACATATTTAATAACGGTTTCTTCTAGTAGCAATTTGTTAATTAATTCATTAATACATAAACAATTTTTAATAATTGATTAAATGTTTAAATTATTTCAACTAAACATTCACTAAGGAACCTAATACCTTGTCTAACGTCAATTCCAAGACACTTTTTGACTTGTTCTAAATGTGCTCCACTACTGAATTTTGACTTTCGATTGGAACCAAATTACTCTGTCTACACATGCACGTTTTTTTTCCCCTAAGTTTACTAAAATATTTATATTTAATAAGAGGGATTTGCATATAATTATATAAGGGCTGCTAAAATAGATACCAATTCCTTTTCAGTTTAACACTTTGCAATTTTTGCTAGGTACATGTCGAAAAAATACGCAAAAATTTGACATGCAAATTTCGAAAACAATATAAAAAAAAAAATCAGATTTCAACGAGTACATGTCGAATTTAGCTCAAAATTCGACAAATACAGGTCGAAAAACACTTGCGAAATCTCATGTAAAATTCAAGCAAAATTTGACCAAATCAAGGCAACCCTTCAACAATTAATCAAAACTCAATCCTTAACTACCTATATGTACTTGATATAAATGTATTGAATAAACATATGTGACAAGCTTATTTATATATAGATATCATTGATAAAGAGATTATAAATTTATCGAGCTTGAAACTAAAATAACAATAAGAACACAATTTAGTAAAAGAACTATTTTCACTTTTTTTTTTCCTTACCGTGGGGTTTAGTAGAGATTATAAATTTTGATTGTACTAGAAAAACTTCATATAAATAGTTCTAAAATAAATTTAAAATTAAAATAGCTTAAAAATATATATATTTTCTTATGTCGGTCAATTACATAAAAAAAAATAGAAAATATATGAAAGTTTTATTATATCAATGAGTTTTTTTTTTTTTTTTTTTTTTTTTTTTTTTTTTTTGGGGGAAATTATATCAATGAGTTCAAGATGGAACTAAGCCCAAACAAAAATTGAATTTCCGTTTTTTTTTCCTTTTGAATTGGGTGGGAAAAAATGCAAGAAATGGATAATTTAAAATGTAGGCCCGGCGGCCCGGTCACATCTGGCTCCGGTGGCCTACATCGCATTCCAATTTAATTTGGTATAACCGCGTTTGGTGAATTATTAACTTTGACAAGTACGCGCAGTCATCAAGTCAACGTTGACCCTTCATTATAATATAATTAATCAAAGATATCATTAGGCCTCGTTTGGTTGGCAAGATAAAATTAGCCAAGATAAGATTACATAGTCTAATGAAACCTAATTATTTTTTTGGAGCTTGCAATTGTCCAATAAAAAAAAACACACTAGAAGACAAGATAAGACAAGAAAAGGCAAGATAAGCCATGATTACATAATTTTTGCGGGTCGACCCGGCAATTATTCGGGATACCAAACATCAAATTAAGTCCAACTATTTAGTTAATCTTGGTTTATCTTGGCAACCAAACGGGGCCTTAGAATATAACATAATACTCCAATTAAGTTGTCGTTTTAATATTAACGCACATCAATTAAGAAAGTTTTCGAAAAAAATTTGATTTTAGAAGAAACAACTCCTATTTGATAAAACTACCGATTTGCGTTTTTCAACTTCTCTTTGTTACTTCATTAATTTGTCATTGATATTGGAATTAAAATTGGAGGAAAAAAAATTGTCCTACATTGAAACTCTAGAGTAACACTTAATACTGAAAAACGAAAATTATTTGAAAAGACACTTAATAAGAAATGGAGGGAATATTTACTATACTGTTGTCTAACTCTTGCGATTTTTCATTCGATTGATGTGATTTTTCTACAATTCAAAATGTATTTTGCTTTAGAGTATGTTCAAAAATAAATATAACATCTCATTTTAAGTAGATCAATACGTACATGAATTATAAAAAAAAAAAAATAAGAAAAATTTAATTATGAAATTTTACTAGTTAAAAATATTTTAAAAACTTACTAAGAGATAAGTTTGATTAGAAATGATGAAGCAACTAGCTAGCAAGAAGATTCTTTTATTATTCCACAAGAAAGAATAATACACATATATGTAGGTACTCAAGTTTCTTCATCCAAAATAAGAACACATTCAAGAAATTGGATGACAAATTAAAAATTAATAATTGTGATTTAAGAGCAAGCTTCTGAATAAGTAGACACTACAAAATCGATACGATCCCCGACGTAGGTAAAAACGTTGTGGTGCTGGTCACTAGAAAACCCCAAAGATTCACCTTTGTTCAAGACACAATCTCCCTTCAATTCGCCGTTTTCGCTAATGGTGTAATGATCGTCGTTGGTAAGCACTATTGCATCAAATTTAGGGCATTGCAGATGCACCCCAAAAAGGTAACACTCGCATGTATTCGTGACGTTCACCTTCCACTCCTTCGTGCAGCCTGCGATCCTTCCTGTCGGTGTTTGGACGACCGTAATCGTCTCCTTAGCACATCTTGGGTTGAAACTACTATCACCTTAAAGTACCAAAACAAAAACATATGTATATATAAAGAATATACTTTTTTTTTTCTGGTATTGTTCTTTAAAAATATCACGTTACATAATTAGTTGAAGCTCAGCGCGGTTACTTCAGCACCACTCATTTACAAACAATAGTATAATATAACATGTGTGACTTAATTTCATTTGATGTAGCATAGATTTGATCTGTTCGAACGAAAAATACACGACTAAATAACGAGATAGAAGATGTATGTGTACCTTTGCCAATTACAACAATGGAAAGAAACACAATCAAGCAAAGGGCTCTGGTAAATTCTCCTCCCATTTCCGAAATTAATTAATTATCTCAATGCACAACAAAAGATTGATACTAGCAACTATGCAACTCTATTTATAGACTTGTGCATTGGTTTTATTTTGGTAAGTCTAATAAAAAAATATTAACATTTTCGTAATCCAATTCTAAATATTATGTTTTGTGCTTTCTAATAATTGTTCAATGTTTTGGGCTTCCTAATAATTGTTCAATATTTTGTGTATTGAATATTAGTAATCTATTTAATATATGGAAAGTGAAAAGCTCTTGATCAATTTCAATAGTAATCTATAAATGTAACCACAATTCAATATAAATATCTGAAAATGCTCATTATCGCAACTTTTAAGTGATTTTATTTCTTTTTTAAATTGAAATCCCCAATTAGTTTTAAATATTTCAAACCCCAATAGGAGAGTTTAATTAGAAATGATGAAGCAACAAGTGAAGATTCAAACCTAAAGAACATAATTCATATTGATATGGTACTAAAGCTTCTTCATCCAAAAAACATATTCAAAATATTGGATGACAAATTAGGAATTTAATTAGAGGATTCTATGATTAGGAGCAAGCAATTGAATATGAAGACACCGCAAAATCGATCTGATCCCCTATGTAGGTGAAAACGACGGCGTGTTCAGGAAAATTAGTACTCAAAGGCTGTCCTTCCTTCAACAAACAATCTCCGCTATTTTTGCCGGTTTCCTTAATGGTGTAGTGGTCGTCATTAGTAAGCACTATTGCGTCAAATTTAGGGCAATGCAGATACACTTGGTAAGGGTTGCAACCGCATGAACATGTAATGTTCACCTTCCACTCCTTTGTACACCCTAAGATCTTTCCCGTTGGATTTTGGAGGATCTTGAACTTTTCTTTAGGGCATATATTTAAGTCGTTGGAAGTACTTGAACCTTAAAACACAAAAAATAAAATAAAATAAAAATCATACATACATATAATTTATATACTCGTTTACGAAATTACATATATATTGATTTGTGTAAAAGAACGAGTATGCATGATGTATCATTTGTAAATTAGTTTCACTAGGTGCAGCATAAAATTAACGTGTTTGATGGAAAAGTACGCGATTAATAAAACTGATAAGATGAAGATACCTTTGCCAAATAACAAGGGAAAGAAACACAATGAAGCAAAGGACTTTGGCAATGGCTCCTCCCATTTTCTAAATTAATATAATTAATATATCTCAATTAGTGAGTGAAAATCCCTAGCAACTATGCAAACTCTATTTATAGAGGAAACTTGTAGACGATATAGTATTGCAACATTTTTTGTGCATTAATTATTATTTTGGTAATCTTATTCTAAAAATTGTATTTTGGTAATCTTATTCTAAACATTATATTTTGGTAATCTTATTCTAAAAGTTATATTTTGGTAATCTTATTCTAAAAAATGTATTTTGGTAATCTTATTTCTAAGAATTATATTTTGGTAATCCTATTCTAGAAATCATATTTTGCAAATCCTATGTTTATTCAATATTTTTATGCATTGAGTACTAATAATCTATTTAATATATGGTATAAGAAAACATCTTCATAATTAATTTCAATAGTTGCAATTTTTGAAATGTTAAAAGGTCATTAAAATTATATTTTATTGTTCGAGTAGAAATTTTCGGTTTGAGCGGATGAGGAAAGCAAAATATATCCCGTTACGGACATGTTTCGTTATTCAAATATCGGAGTTTCGGAACCTAATTATAATGTTAATAAGCATGCAGACTACCTTGGATTCTCAGAAGAAATTTCTTGTTCCTCAACCACATTGTATTCTTACAACTGTAATCTCAAAGGGAATATTCCTTACAAATCCCCCCTAAAAAAACAATCACTATATCACTAAAAAAATAACTCCACCTCCATTTTCTTGCAATGCTCTGTTCAAACAACTCCCTCACTACTATGGTAATTTCCTCCACTTCCTTCATTTCCCTACTCTTCACCGCTGCCATTCTCGCCTCAAACGTAAACGCCACATCAGCGGAAGATTCTAGTGGCTTCCATGGGTACGAGAGGGACGCGCTTTTATCCCTCAAGGCAGGCTTCAACAGCTCGTTTCTCGACACCAATTGGACCGGCATCATGTGTTACATGAACGAAACACCGTACTGGCACGGCATCCAATGCGTAGACAGTCGAGTTACCGGCGTAATCTTGGAGAATATGGGAATCTTTGGAGAAATTAAGGTTGATGCCTTTGTCAACCTGACTGAACTATCAAACCTCAGCTTCAAGAACAATTTCATCACTGGGAATCTGATGGATTTCGCAACTAATCCAAAGTTGAGAAATATCGACTTATCCGAAAACAGATTTCACGGTGAAATACCGTCATCTCTTATATATATAAATTCCCTTGAATCCCTTATTCTTCATGACAACAAGTTAACCGGTCCGATTCCGGGATTCAATCAATCCACGTTGAAAACATTCAACGTGTCCAACAACAATCTATCGGGGGCAATACCAGAAACGAAAACCCTTCAATCTTTTAGCCCTTCATCGTACGCTGGTAACGAATATCTATGCGGCCCACCAACTCCAACGCTTTGCAGATCAAGAAACGATTTATCTGATCAATTGAAAAGCGAAAACTCGAGCGAAGACAGTAACCACAATTCACACATCGAAGCTATTATGATTGTAGTTAACGTAATCGTGCTAGTAGTCGTTATCTTCCTACTCATCATATACTATCTGAAATACAAGAAGCTCAAGAAAGTGGCGAGGCCGAAAAACATCTCGCCGAAAGACGAAGAGGATCGAGAGAGTGATCAGGTCGTGGAAAAGGGGAAGCTTGTGTTCATGGATAACAATGGTAATATTAATAACCGGGGAAGATTTGAGCTCGATGATCTGTTGAAAGCATCGGCTGAAGGATTAGGCAGGGGAAATTTCGGGAATTGCTACAAGGCAATGCTGGAGATTGGGGAAGCTGTGGTTGTGAAGAAGTTGGTGGATTTGAAGCCTTTGAGCAGCGACGAATTTTTCAAACAGGTGACGAGAATTGCTGGTTTGAAGCATCCGAATTTGTTGCCGCTTCTCGGCTGTTACTATTCGAAAGACGAGAAGCTCTTCTTGTACCGATTTGCAGCCAATGGAAATGTGTACAATCGACTCCACGGTAAAACCCTAGCGTGATTTTTTCTTGCTGAAATTGTGATAATTAGCCATGAAGTTTAGCTAATCGGTGTTTATTTATCGTTAATTAGGAGGAAGAGGAACAGGTGGCCGAGTCCCCTTCCGGTGGGGGTCACGGCTCGCCGTCGCACGCGGCGTCGCAAGGGCGGTGGAGTACTTGCACCTCAGCGCCGCCAGATCGCCAACCACCGCCCCACACGGCAACCTGAAACCCTCGAATGTTCTCCTCGGTGAAAACGATGACGTTCTGGTCACCGATTACGGGCTGACCTCGCTTGTCGCCGCCCCCATCGCCGCCCAGCGGATGGTAGCCTACAAAACCCCCGAATACCAATCATGTAAGAAAATTTCGAAAAAATCCGATGTCTGGAGCTACGGGAGCCTGCTTCTCGAGCTACTGACCGGGAGAATTCCGGCGCATTCGGCGCCGCCGGGGACTGGCGGCATCGACCTCTGCGGGTGGGTCAACCGGGCGGTGAGGGAGGAGTGGACGGCGGAGATTTTCGATCCGGAGATCGCGGTGCAGAAGGATGCAAGTAAGGGTATGCTGAGGCTGCTGCGTGTTGCGATGAAATGTTGCGAGAATTCGCCGGAGAAACGGCCGGAGATTAGCCAAGTGTTGGCGGAGGTGGAGGAGGTGGAGGTTGCCTTAGATTCGGAAGACGATGAGCTTTCGTATTCGTCGTTGGATCGATCTGCGGCGACGAATGATTCGTTGTCAGCCACTTCGTCGGTGGTGATCGCCGATGATCGGAGATGATTTTTTTTTATATTATTTGTGTTCCGAGCAAAATAAATTAACTCACATAATTCTCGTAATTTCAGCAAATTATATTTTGAACACTTTAATCAAAATAAAAATGATTTTTTTTTTTTGAGTTTTCATATTTTTGGACTATTAGATAATTCCCGCTCATTTTCCGGTAATTTGAATCGGCAACAGTGGATAGTTCATGAATTTATTATAGAATGGACTTAAATTTTCAGGTGTTCGCATATAGTATTCATGAAAAAGAAAATTAGAACCCGGTTTGCATAAATTAGGATATAATCAGAAAATAGGAAAGAAGAAAAACAAAAGAAAAATTTTAGGAATTTTTTTTTTTTTTTAATTAATATGACTTTTGAGTAGTGTAAAAATAAAAAAATTAAGTAACATAAATAAAAATACATGTATTTAAGACGGAATATAGCTGAGGCATGAGGGTGTCTATTGTAATTGCACAAACAAAAGGGTTTTATCGTAATTTATCCAAAATAAAGTAAACAAAAAGGGATCATTCTGCAAATAAAATAATATTTCGTATAACATGTGCTGAAATTCAGTGGGACACAAGTGTAGACCATGAGTCCAAATCCTGATAAATAAATAATTGAAGGCTCAACCCATTGTTTTGGGATTTATTTTCTACCTGGAAAACCCCAAACCAGTGGGCAATAATAAAATAATAAATACTAAATAATTTCACCTTATTATTGTACCTGGGTCATTAAATAAATAAAAGATAAAGAAAAAGCCCATTTTTACGGATGTGTGTGTAGGTGGATAAAGTGAGATCACCCTCACCCGCACGTGACCTGTGATGATTTGGATCATGACCATTGTACCCTTCGCTTGTGAAAATGTTGCATGTAATGCGAATTGAATTTTCTAAAGTTATCTCGTATATTAGTTACAATTTAAAATAAAATTATTATTTATAATAGCACTGAACACGTAAATGTGTCAAACTCTCAAATATATACAATGCGAAAATTGAAGAGCCACTAAATACTTACACTTAGGGCTCGTTCGGTTACCGCTCTAAGGTTCTACTGACTAAATAGTAGGGGCTAATAGCATGTCCGGTTGGTAAGATTCACATTTTTTCAAACCCGCTACTAAATTCAAAGCCCGCTATTAAATGCTACTATTTCATTAAATTAGTAGCACCCCTCCCCCTGAGATTAATTTAAGGGCAAATGGCAAAAAGGCCCATCACATGGGACTTAAATGCATTTTAGTCCACAAAAAAAACAGTCCCTCAATTAAGCCCATCCCCATGTCTTTAGTCTAAAATACCCTCAATAATATAATTCTTAACAATTCCACCCATTATGCTCTAACTTCCTTAATATTACACATTGACCCCGGATTTAAACAAATATATCACATTAACCCCCAAAACTTTTTTTTTTCAGAAAATAATTTTTTTTCTGAACTGTTTTTTTTCCGGCCAGATTCCGGCGTTGACCGCCGGAGACCGCCGGTCTCCGGCGTTGACTTTTTTTTTTTTTTTTTTTTTTTTTTTTTTTTTTTTTTTGAAATTTTTTTTTCCTGCTTTTTTTTTCCGGCCGGTCAACCACCGTTGACCGCCGGTCTCCGGCGTTGACTTTTTTTTTTTTTTTTTTTTTTTTTTGAATTGTTTTTTCTTAGAAAAAAAATATTTTAATTAATATTACTGTCTTGACTACTAAATTACTGTCTCAGACAGTAATATTACTGTTTAGGACAGTAATATTATGAATATTATTTTTCCGAATAGTAATATTATTAATATTATTGTCTAAGACAGTTAAATTACTGTTGGAGACAGTAATTTAACATCCAAGACAGTAATATTAATTTAAATAAATTTTTTTAAGGAAAAAAATTAAAAAAAAAAAAAAAAGTCAATTAACAGTTAAGTTACTGTCTCCGACAATTAAATAACTGCTGGAGACAGTAATTTAGCAACGAATACAGTAATATTAATTAAAAATATTTTTTTTAAGAATAAAAAAAGTCAATTAACAGTTAAGTTACTGTCTCCGACAGTTAAATAACTGCTGGAGACAGTAATTTAGCAACAAATACAGTAATATTAATTAAAAATATTTTTTTTAAGAATAAAAAAGTCAATTAACAGTTAAATTACTGTCTCCAACAGTTAAATAACTGCTGGAGACAGTAATTTAGCAACGAATACAGTAATATTAATTAAAAATATTTTTTTAAGAATAAAAAAATCAATTAACAGTTAAATTACTGTCTCCAACAGTTAAATAACTGCTGGAGACAGTAATTTAGCAACGAATACAGTAATATTAATTAAAAATATTTTTTTAAGAATAAAAAAATCAATTAACAGTTAAATTACTGTCTCCGACAGTTAAATAGCTGCCGGAGACAGTAATTTAGCAGCTTAGACAGTAAAATTAATTAAAATATTTTTTTTAAGAAAAAAAAAAAAAAAAAAAAGTCAACGCCGGAGACCCGGCGGTCAACGGCCGTTGACCGACCGGAAAAAAATTTCAGGAAAACAAAATTCAAAAAAAAAAAAAAAAAAAAAAAGTCAACGCCGGAGACCGGCGGTCAACGACGGAATCTGGCCGGAAAAAAAATATTTCAGAAAAAAAATTATTTTCTGAAAAAAAAAAGTTTTGGGGGTTAATGTGATATATTTGTTAAAATCCGGGGTCAATGTGTAATATTAAAGAAGTTAGAGCATAATGGTTGGAATTGATACGAATTAGGGTTAAAATTGGGGTCAAAATTGAAATTTGGGTTAAAATTGGTTAATTGATGAAATTGGGCTAAATTGGGGTGTAAATCATGAAATTGGAGTTAAATTGGGTTTCAAATGAATTGAGGGTAATTTTGGTATATATAAAGGGATTTTCCTTATTTGCAAATAAGTTTGAATGGGGTGGATTTATTTGAAAGACAAAAAAGTTGGATGTCCCTATTTTAATTAAGTGCCCTTGTCATGGGCCTATTTGCCATTACCCCTTAATTTAATAGGGGGTCACTAAAGAGAAAAAATACAAATTTATCGTTATAATTATATTGTATTATTATAAACTAAGTGGTTTTATAGACAATTCATATGTAATAACTGATTTTAACAAATTTAATAGAAAATCTAATCTAAGAAACCGTACATGCTACTAACTAAATAATTAATTAGTCAGTAGGGAGTTAATCCAATCTCATGTAATCGTAACCGAACGAGTCCTTATTATATATGTAATTGTAATTTTGAGAAATTAAATAAGCTAAGTTTAATCATTTTTTATTCAAAAAAAAACAATCAAAACTGAGTTACAACTCAATTTTACAAAAAAAAAAAATAATAATAATAATAAATTGATATAGATTTTAAGCTAGGTTCAATGAATTATGCAAGTGTTTGTACTATTTGTTACAGCATGGGGAAAAGCAGCAGTAGCAGCAGAAACCTCAATTGAAAACAAGTGACTCATCACTCCAATTTATCCGACGTTGGAATTAAATCAAACCATCAAATTCTCACCTTCCTAAAACCACTCTCCAAACACATTATAAATACCACCCTTTAATTATTCCCATTATTATTGCTCAATGCAAACACCACATTTTCTGCAATATATATAATATTTCAAACTCATATCCAAATTATAAAAATTATTTATATTATTTCAAACTAATTAAAAAAAAAACAAGAATCATGGAGAGAAGAAATGTAGGTGAATCGTCTCCTATTGAGAAATGTTCTTTGTCAGCTTCTCTTGAGCAAAAGCTTGCACTTGCCAAACGCTGTTCTCATGGTATATACATATTTATTTTGCTATAAATTCAATTTAATAGTTTTAATTTTCAATAATATAAATGATTCTATTGATTAATTAGTATGGTTTTATAAATCAATTTGATTTTATTATTTGGACAGAGGGTGTTATGGCCGGAGCTAAAGCAGCAGCGGTTGCCACTATTGCAACTGCAATCCCAACTGTATGTATATACATATACCTTTTAAATATTAATTAATTTACCAAATATATTTTTATACTATTTAATTATTATTTGGGATTATTATTATTATTGTTAAATAAAAATAATGAATTTGCAGATGGCAAGTGTGAGAATGCTGCCATGGGCGAGAGCCAACCTCAATCCCACTGCACAGGCTCTCATAATCTCCACCGGTCAGTTTTTATTAATTATCACTTTTTCGAAATTAATATTATTAATTATTAATTTATTATTATATATGTAGCAAATTAATATTAGAATATTATTATTAAAAGTTTATTAACATGATGATGAAAATTAAATATGTTGGTGTAATTAATTAATTATGACATCAGTGGCGGGAATGGCGTATTTCATAGTGGCTGACAAGACTGTCCTGGCGACGGCACGCCGGAACTCCTTCAACGGCGGCGCGTCTCTCTCCGACCACAAACATTAGTACATAGTGCATAGGATGACGTGGATTTTGCTCTACTGAATGTTTTTTGCTTTTCATTTCTAATTAATTAAAGCCGACTATGCTGTAAAATCATGTCCACCAACTTTATCATTCTGCAAATAAATAAATAATATTAAAGTGCTTTTTTCCTACTTAAATGCAATACATGGAGTAAAATAATATATATTTATTGATACATATGACTTTTTTAATTTAAAACCAATTAAATAATTAAAATTTATTGATTGTATTTATTTAACAATAAACTATCATTCATTAATTAATATATTAAAATGCACAAACGCGAAATCAAAGTGAAGAAAAAAGTTATTCTTACTAAAACATCGATAAATTAATAAACTCGTTTGAATTATATTTTTTTTCGGTTCCAACTAATGTACAACATGTTAACAAATATATCGTTAAATTAATATTTTGCTAATTTAATAGAATTTCGTTGGGCCGGACTATATTAAGTAAGGAAATTAAACAGCGCGTGGGCCAGGATCCGTTTCAAAATGGGCCGAATCGAATTTGGGCTAAAATTATTTTACCCCGGTGCCCTTCTTCTTCTTCTTCACCGGAAAACAAAGCCAAGCGACGATCAAAGATGACCGGTGCTTCAGTTTCCCGGTTGTCAAGTATCATCTTCACCAAGGCCGCTGCTACTGCCGTTACGAGAAGGTAATCAGTGCGCGTGTGTGTGTGTGTGTGTGAGAGAGAGAGTCTGTATGTACTGTATGATGTTCTTCTTCTTCTTTTCCCCCCCTTTAATTACATGTATCAATAGCGAGGGTTTCTGCGAATACATCTCTCAATCTTCAGCTCGTTTATGTACAGAAATGACTATAATAACAATTAACAGCACATTTTTCCCTTAATTGAATTATAAATTTTCGATTTCATTTTTTAAATCAATACGAGGTATTTGGCTTAATATCATTTTCGCGCCTGCTTCCGTACATTTTTTTCTGGATTTCGTTGTTGCTATAACCAATGAATTTGTAATTGTAAAATGTTCAACCACACTTTTCATGGTGTTTTCATCTTGTAACTACTTACGCAGATTTTATACTGAGGTTTTTTTTTTTTTTTTCTTATGCCAGTCAAATGAATTAGCCTTTGATTCTTTTGTAATTAGAAACTCAAATGTAGTTCTGTGGTTAAGTGATGGATTTTATATATTATGCAGGGATTTTAAATGGCTATTCAGGACCATTTGTACTACTACTCGTTCGGCTGAAGCCACCTCGTTTACACATTTTGTAGGTCGTTTTGGTTATCGGAATCAAATAACTCATCATTTGCAGAAATCTCTTCCCGGTTTTTCATGTGGATTTAGTTTAGTGAATGCTTCGTCTGTAAATAAATCGTGTATATTTGGACCTCACAATTCTAGGGGATATGCTAGAGACACAACGAATGCATCTATTGAAGTGAAGACAGACGAAGATGTTGTTAGATTTAGCATCGGTAATCAGAGTCATGACAGAGTGTCTTTGAAGAAAGAAAAGAAAATCGCAAACAAGTCCGACGTTTCTAGAAAGGCAAAACTGAATGAACTCAGGTTTTATCGGTTGAAAGCAAAGAAGAAAATGAATTCTCCGAACCCTGAAGTTAGAATCAGATACAAGCTCGAAAAGGTAAGCAATTTGTTCTTACGATTTTACGTCTTTTCTCGACTCTAAATACTTTATATACATATTATACATTGTATATTTCTTTCAGGCAAAACGGAAAGAAGAATGGTTGATTGAGAAACTGAGGAAATATGAGGTGACTAAAGCATCACCCGAAACCTACGACCCCGAAATATTGACCGAAGAAGAGAGGTTTTATCTTAAGCGAACCGGGGAGAAAAAGAAACATTATGTTCCAGTTGGGAGACGAGGTGTATTTGGAGGCGTTGTTCTTAATATGCATCTTCATTGGAAGAGGCACGAGACGGTTAAAGTCGTATGCAAACCATGCAAACCTGGGCAAGTGCATCAATATGCCGAGGAGCTCGCTCGGTTGAGCAAAGGCATTGTCATCGACATAAAGCCGAATAGTATAATAATATTATATCGGGGGAAGAATTATGTTCAACCGGATATCATGTCGCCTCTGGATACTCTATCCAAAGCAAAGGTATGAAAAACAAAATATTACTTATTGAGTGGTCATATTTTCGGTAATTTTACGTGCGTATTATTATTGACACTAGGGATTTCTAGGTGAGGACTTGCTTATTTATATTGGTTATATTTTGATGGTTCTTGTTTTGTTAATTCGTATGATGTAAAAATAGTTACTCTGATTACAGGCTCTGGAGAAATACCGATATGAACAGTCCTTGGAACATACGGGCGAGTTCATTGAAAAGCTGGAGAATGAACTGGAAGAATATCATCGACATATTGCTCGGTATAGAAAGGAGGAAAATCCGAGGCAGAAGATTTGAGGGATACAGTTGATATAAGAAAGTGAGTATTTGATTTTCTCTTCTTCATACTATTTCAAACTTAAGGTTGTTAAGTGCTTCATGGATAATATGCTTCTGTATTCCCTTAGGTAACGAGTATCAAAATTGTTCTGGTCCATCCCTTTATTTACGGGTAAATATATACGTAAATGCATATACGGATAAATAATATTTTATCCTTCAATTTCTTTGTTAAGCTTGTTTCTGCATGATATCAGCTGTGGACCTGAATGAATGACCAGTGCTTGTGAATTTTGATGTCAATTTGGTATAAAATCACGTCGATCGTATAGTTTGGTAGCGAAACGGACAATAAAGAGAATAAAACTTCATATTATAATAGTGTTAGTTCTATTTAGCTACTGTTACTCAGTTGTCGTAAACCTTTAGCCCAGAGAAATATGTTTTTGCAATCATTTTTTTCGTTTTATTTCACCATAAACGTGATTTATCTTATATTTACGCACCATCATCTCGTGTTTTCGCCATATGTTTTATTTTCCGTGCAGAGTTCAATACTGCCTAAGAAAGATGTGGATTCGTTCTTTTTTCTTCGAACCTCCATCTGTTTCAATCTTCAGGCAAGACTTGCTAATTCTGTGCATATATTCAAATATTGAAGATTACTTTTGGCCGTTACGTTCGTTGGGATTTTAGGAACTATCACGTATAACTTGTTTATCGGAATCATTTAGGAATAATTTCCAATTCTTTTGCAGGTTTTTGGCTTCTCAAAATGAAATTACGTTTGTTAAACTTTTCAAATTAGACTTCAGTATCTTTTCGTGGGTAAAACAAATTCAAAAGTTACTCTCTCGTTTCGTGTATATAATGATTTGACAGTGCTATAAAATTCAAACAAACATTGTGCTTTTTTTTAAATACAAAATATAAAATAAGATACTAAAACCAATATATAGTACATACTAATTTCCAAGTACATTATTATTCTTATTTATAATGTTTTTAATTACATATTTATGCAGAGACCACGGATTTCATCGAGAGAGAGAGAGAGAGAGAGAGAGAGAGAGAGAAAAACCTGCATTCTTGCTGTCTGATACATCAATTCCACACTTCTGCTGTCTGTCTCCAGAGAAATGAGATATAGACCTCATTCTGCCTTATGCATGCACCTGCCACGTGGCATTCTTCTATAAGTAGGGTCGGGGGTATGGGGTTGGTTTGGTTCACCTTTTGCGGTAGAAAACGTACTTTTAGGGCTTTTTTCGTTTGACCAGCGATCACTAATTAAATAATAACACTCTGAAAATATTATGTTATTATGGCTTATCTTATCTTCTGATTATGTTTTTTGCCGTGACTAATCTTATGTTGACAACGAAACTAAACCTTAAAGTATAGTAAGTAGGACGAATTTGACAATACCTCCTGCATGCAGCTTATTTTTTGGAACGAAACTCTTGTGAAAGTTTATTTAATTTAACATGAGGCAATTTTAATATATACATTTTTATCATAAAATATTTTTTTAATGAAATATAATTCAAAATTCGATTCATCCCAACAACTGAGTTGAATTGTGACTTGACTGTGATAGAGAAAAGGGCTGAATCTTTCTGACAAGGAAAAAAAGGCAATAGCCATTGGGTAAAAAATAATAAAAATAAAAATGAAGTAAATGAACAGTAAATTGATTTGATGATGCATGAAAATGTGGAAACCAATGTGTAATATGTTGATCCCGAGGCCCCACTCAGTGTGTCAAATCAGCCTAATTAGGCTGCCACCCTTCACTGCCTCAGTGCCTCTCCAACTCTCTAAAATTATTATTTTTTAATATATTTTTGCATAAATAAATTTTTTGAATTTCTTTGTATATTAAAAAGGTATTAAATAATGAAGTTCGTTTTATAAATGAAACTTTGTCATAAAAATTCAGTCTCATTATTAATAATGGATGAAACTGTGGGTTGAAGTTGGTTTTCTAGAACATACACCTGGTGAAATACATCAGAAGAAAAAGAAAATTGATCTTTTTATTTTTATTTCTATATTTTGATCTATTTGCCCCCTAAAAAGGAATACAAACACCCTACTTATAATGATTTATGTTAAATTTAAGGAGTTTCAAATTTCAATGATGATATATACTTATATTACATTAATTAAATTAACTTTAGAATTATTTATTTTTTTTCTAAAATAATTCAAAAATAATAATTCGGGGCCGCTGTTTCCGAACTTCCGAGAATTTAAGCCCACCATGTAATAAATTCCTAGACTCGACACTGCTCAAGGGTGTTAATGTAATTTAGCTGGTATTTGCAAGTGATTTTTGTAATTCAACATAATTATTGGAAACATTAGATTAGAGAGATTGATGGTGGTCAAAGCCACAAATGTTGTTGCTCCATTTCTTCTCAATTTACCCCTTTTGAAAACACTCAAAAGAAACCTGAACCTGTGTCCTATATTTTCGTGATAAAAAAATAAAAATTATAGGAATAATTTCCGTATACATATTGTCCTGTAAGAGAAACCCTGTAAAGATGCACCCTTCAGTTTCCAATTTTATATATATATATACATATACCCTACACTAACACCCCTCCCTCCTAGATCCTACCCCTCCGCCCCTATAAGTATAACAACATCCACCCACTTTCTCTCTCTTCGTCTTCGCTTTCTCTCTCTTCTTTCTTGTTCTTGGTATACTTTTTCTTGAAATCGAATGATGACTGATAACAGCAAGAAGAAGAAGAAGAAGAAGAGAGGTGGGTCCAAGAGGAAAATGACCCTCGAGCAGACGGTGGCCTACAAAGCGGTCAGCGACTGGGTTTTCTTGGACCAGTCGAACAGCGGCGCCGGCGCCGGCGGCGGTGGTGGTAGTAATAATAATAATTCGGGCATATTTGTGGATGCTTTTCTAGATGATTTTGGGGTGCAATGGTATCAGCCGAAGGAGAAACTGGTGTTTGAATTCCACTCACACACAACATGCAGCGATGGCTTTTTGTCCCCCACTAAGCTTGTTGAGAGAGCTCATCATAAAGGGGTCAGCTTTTTGAATCTTGAATTTTTTTATTTTATTTTTTTTTAATTTCATTTTCTTGAATTCATATGATTTTTCTCTGTTCATTGGTGATATGTGTGTTGATTTTTAGTGTTTTCTTGACAAGTTTTTGATTGTTGAAAGGCTCTCTGTTTTATTCAGTTGTGTTCTGATGTTGTATTTGGGGATTCGATTATAAGTTTTCGTAATTTTCGATTAATACATTTGCAACACATTGTTGATAATGTAAGGAGCAATGAGCTTAGTGGTTTTCTTCGAAGATAGTCTCTAAGTGTATGGGGAAGAGCCAACTGTTGTATTCCATTTGGAAAGTGTGCTTTGAGCTCTTCCAAGTTTTGAAATTTGTCGACATTTTGAATTCGACGTTCTTCGAAAGCCGAGACAAAATGTGAACGGCATTTAAATTTGGTATTTCAATTGTTTGACATGTGTAGAACACGGTTGGTTATATTTGATTTTGGATTTGGTGGAGAGAAAGTGCAAAGTTCAAAGTTTCATTTGTCGTCTCACACTTGGTTAACGAACCCGTGATTATAAGTTCTTGCTATTTGGACTTTTTTTTTTGAGCTCCTTCTAACTATTAATGAATAAAGCAAGCCAATTAATGTATATGATCCATTTAGCCGATCTTTTTTCGTTGGCATAAATTGCAATGGATTAGGAATTTCTTTACTATGTATCCTTATCTACATCGTGCGAATGAAACAATTTGGAAGTATTTTGAAAATCTGGTGAAGATCGATGTCGATTTGCTGCAGATTGATGATGTGTTTAATTTTTGTCCAGAACAGGTAAAAGTTCTGGCTTTGACGGATCACGATACGATGTCCGGCATCCCTGAAGCCATGGATGCAGCTCGCAGATTCGGCATCAAAATTATTCCCGGTGTCGAAATTAGTACAATTTTTCACTCAAGGTAAACACTTTTCTTTTCCCTTCTGTTCATTTCTTGATTTAATCATTTGAAATGCATCTAATGAAATATCTTGTTGATTTTGTGTATTACGACTGGCAGAGGGGATTCTTCGGGGGCAGAAGAACCCGTTCACATCCTCGCATACTACAGTAGCTGCGGGCCCACAAAAGCCGCACTATTGGAAAAATTCTTAGGCGATATTCAAGAGGGTAGGTTCCTCCGTGCGAAGAACATCGTAGCTAAGCTCCACAAGCTCAAATTGCCCGTTAAATGGGAGACCGTTTCAAAGATTGCAGGCAAAGGGGTCGCCCCCGGAAGGCTTCATATTGCTCGTGCTCTTTTAGAAGCAGGGCATGTTGAGAATCTGAAGCAGGCTTTCAGTCGGTACCTTCATGATGGCGGGCCCGCATACTCCACGTAAATTTTTTTCTAATTTTTTTTTAGTTAAAGTGAAACCACTAATAATTATTAATATTTTTGTTTAAAATAAAATTGATGATTAATTTTTTTTTTGTCAGGGGAAGTGAGCCTGTGGCAGAGGAAGCGGTTAAGTTAATACGAGAAACGGGTGGAGTTGCTGTGCTGGCACATCCGTGGGCATTGAAAAATCCGGCTCTTATAATAAGACGACTTAAAGATGCGGGCCTACATGGTTTAGAGGCTTATAGAAGCGATGGCAAGCTATCGGGTATGTAAGTTTGTTTGAATAGTATTTAAAACTCGAAGAATCGAATCGAGTTTTGCATGTGCTTTATGTTGGGATTCATTTGTATGGAAGGATTTGAAGGGAGGATTTCAAATCCGTAATAAATAAAAAATCATCGAATTTTATTTGGACAAATCTTTAGCTCTAAATTTTAGTCGATTTTTTTTACTGACGAACACTTAATTACGTGCAGTATACAGTGATTTGGCAGATGCGCACGATCTTTTAAAGCTGGGAGGATCGGATTATCATGGGAGAGGGGGCCCACACGAGTCCGATTTAGGGAGCGCGAGTGTTCCGGTAACTATGGTGCACGAATTCCTGAAGATGGCTCGACCAATTTGGAGAAATGCCATTCTTGAAATCCTCGAAAACTACATCAAAGATCCTTCGGACTCGAATTTGCAACACATTATCAAATTCGGAAGGACAAAAGCTGCGAAAACGAATTTGCCCATCTGCAATGCGAATGAATTGATCAACAATTGTCTGTCATCGTGGTTGTCGAAAGAAGAAAGAGAAAATGCTGAATTCGAGACCATCAAGTCAACCATGGGAGATTTGGTTGTTCATGCAGAAAGTATTTAGGTATTTTTTGTTTTCTTTTTTCTTTCTTTTTTCTATTCCTTCCCTTCCATACATCGAAAAGGTGACGAGAAATATCAATTTTGTCGATTTATTTTTCGAGGCAATTTTGATTGTCCACAGAAAAAAAAAATTATTTCTTTATTTCAGATCATCTTTGTAATGTTACAGTTTTGAAAATTTTCCTAATTTATCACTTTGGTGTATGTTATCTTCTGCGTCAACATTCGACAAGCTTCTCTCATATCTAGATTTCGATTTTTTTTCGTTCTTTTACCAGGGTTTAGTAGATGCTACCCACTCTACACACACATCAACGTATATGTTTGCGTGTGATTGTTTGTTGATATATAACGCAAAATTACTCGATATAGCATCAACCCTTTTACCAGTTATATTATATACGCCTGAAATTAAGTCCGTGGTCAAACAATGCAGAGCTGTATATTCTAAAAATGTCACAATGAAACTTCTCACATAATCAATAATCTGCGAACAAAACGGCAAAACTGTCGGCAGGGGAAAAAGAAAAGAGGGATTTTTCAAGATCGATATTACAATTGCAGCATCATAAATTAAACTAGTTATACATTTTGATTTTATAAATAAGGCCTTGTTTTCAAGCTTGATGTGCTCGATAATCCTTTGCTGTCTGTTGTACACTTCACTAGCTCGAAAACCCGTTGTGAATGATGGTGCAAAATATGATTAGTCGTGATAACCCAACCCCGTTTCTTGTTTTTTCTTTGTTTCGTGATAAGTTAAAGGCTTTAACCGAGTTTCCCAATTTCCATTTTCTTCCTTATTGCCTTCTGACCATGGTAGATGAAGGAATCCACTATTCCAGCAACTGTGAATACACCTGAATAATACAATATAAATTGGGGTCGTAAAATTTTCGACGATTTTTTCTTTTTTTTTTGTGTGGCAAGAATTGGAAGGTGAAGAGCAAAATATAAAATAAAATAAAATTAGGTACCTCCCACTATAGCACAGATGTGTGTAAGAAAATGTAGGAATGATGCATGCTCCTCTGTGAAAGTCACCTGTTAAAAAAAAAAAAAAAAGTCGATGCGCATTGGTAAAATATGCTGATTTTCTTGCAAGTTATACTTGAGATGTGTATATTTAACTTATTCTAGTACGAGTGAGTACCACTAACCTTTATAGGAGAAAGGTCATAAAAGAAGAAAATTCCGGGAAGGGATCTGTACTGGTCCTCTTCGGAACTCTTGTAATGCTCAGTTACTGAGAACTGCATATATAAACGGTAATTTATTATAACTCGAAAACAGACAAAAGGTAATTAATTATTCAACAAGATTTTCCATCTTCAGGAGCCTTAAGAAGTACCTGATTTGACTGAATGGTATGGCCTTTGATATTGGTGTATATAGTTGGAACCACCTGCAAAAGTAGTTGGGACGCTTAGACAAACACACTGTATTGCATGCATTAATTGTAACATCAATCAAAATTTTAACCAACCATACTTTATCGTAGTGACAGGGGTATAATAGGAATCATGAATAAGTTGATAAACATAAAACATTCGTACTTTTAAAGGTAGGATAGATATATAGTTCAAATTATTTATAAGATTAACTGCTCACGACTCGGAAGTGTATTTATGAGAGAGAAACAGAGAGACGATGATAGGTAGAAATAGGTAGCCGGAATACACTAACCTTGAGAAAATATTGATACACTCCATTTGGCCTTATCTGAACCCACTCTACCCTGAAGTTCAATAAAAACTTTTATTAATGCACGCAATAGAATAAATATAAGACGAAATATCCCATTCATCAGCTTCTCTCATTCTTTTTTTTTTCCTTTTTGAAGTTATCGCAGATAGATTGAAAGAGTGCTCGAGAGTTTGAAAAAAGAGTACCCATCCAATGGATTTACAATGCCAGGAATAGAATCTCCAAATGATAACTTGTTGATCTTGTGGCTTATCTGCATGGCACATCATAAACAGGTGGAATAATCAATGTAAATAATTGAAATTCAAAGAAACTGAATATTAATTATTGATAGGAGACGAAGAGAAAATTGCGTAATCTATAATGGGAACTAAACAGATTCTTACATTATAACTTTCTGATTGTAAAGCCAGCAAATCAAGCAGATGCATATTTGTTTGATGAAAGCTTTTACCAGGAGCAAAATGAAAATTTCCAGCCACTTTGTTAACCTCCAAAGATCCATGTATATTGCATCCTTCGCCTTCTTCCTCTTTCACTTTTTGAACAAAGCCTTCTCTTTTACACTAAATACCATATTAACCACATCAGAAACGAGACAATTATTTTATTGCAGAAAATAAGAGAAATTCGTGACAGTGCAAATGAATCATTTTTTTCTGGTTTTTTTTTTTTTTTTTTTTTTTTGATTTTCAAGATGATTGAACAAATATTCAGATATAAAAATGAACGTTTATAAACTTAGAAACAATTTTATTAATAACTTTTGATTGCTAAATTAAGATAACACTAGACATGAAAAGTGGTGTCCATCAACCTGATCAATCAAATCCGTATTTGTCATTCCCCAGCCTCTCTTTCGATATGCTTCACGAACCTCTTCACATGAATTACAGCACTCTTCATCGGACTGCAAAAGAAAAATAAATATATTAATAGACCAATCTTCATGTATGTAAGATGATTGGGCAACATCGGAAACATAGATCCACACAGCAACAAATTTTATGAAAATGAACATAGCAAAAATATTAAAGGAAAAACCCCCTTTTTGTATCTTAACCTTGAAACAATCTAAAACATCTAGATGAATGATTACGAATTTTCAGGTAAAGATGAATGGTTATCACAGGTACATGATTCCAAATTTTCATATAGAATGGCAGAGTATCCACTATACAATTTGTTTGCTCCAGCTCAGTTTAAAAACAGAATTAAGCAACGAAGATGAAACTTAAATAGATAGAAATACCGTTTCTGCACCAAAACATGAACCACAGTATGTCTCATTGTGCTCAAGCCTGCCACCATGTTTCTGCAGAGGCTTCTCGATCTGAATAACATATTTAGAACAAATGAATGAGCAAGTGAACAATGGATTGTGTGCGTTAGGAAACAATGAGAGAGAGCAAGCGAGACAAATATAAGAATAGGAAACGACTATATTGACAAATCATATGTGGATGATAAAAGCCAATCTCCAATCTCTAATGAAATGATTCTTAATAAAGCATAATCTATCTACAAGAATTTCTCTGAAACGTCACCAGAGTACAAGTGGAGTTTCCATACAGAAAATGGAAAAGTTACAATAAAAAAAATAGTAGCGTACATAAAAATCACATTACCGTGAGTGCACCAATTCCATCTTGTCGCGTTTCAATCACATTACCATGAGAATCAATCCTTTTCTTGAAAATGTCGTGTCTCTGAAAATTAAGTGAAGCATACAAACCATGTATCAGAATTTATTTTAGTCACGGCTAACGATAGCCGAAGCAGAAAGGTAGACAGTATTAAGATTTGCAAACAATGAAAATAAACTGAAAAAGAAAATCAATTGCACAGCATACTATGTCCATATGCCGCTCTCCGCTAATATCCATGGCGTCAACACTCAGCAGTGTACATGGAACGGAAGGAAATGTTACATCAAACTGCATTCAAAGCGAGATGAATGAGTCGTAAATATGCACAACTGAACAGAACATACTAAAACTAGAATGAGTATTTCGAGCTACCGATCAGGCATCAAGCCTTCAACCAATTAATTAGAAGAACAAGAACTACTATGAGCACGTAACATTTCAGAGTTTTAAGTTTATTAAATTGGTAATGAAAGAGAAGTCAAGAGTCTAGCCATATAAGAAGACTAAACTACCTTGCGTCAAGTGATTCATCTTTAAGAAGATTAGAGCTTTGAGAATACTCCTAAATTGTAAGTTTGAGCGTATAATGTCAAACAAAAACTTCAGGTATTAAACAGGAGACAATTATCTTACATTGATACGTAATTTTCCTCCCCTAGATGTGTCTACCACAAGCTTTGAATCTGTAACAGTGTGGAGGTATAATCCTGCAGGTTGCCAACAAATATGATTTAATATACAAAGAAAAATGCAACTTTTAGAAAAAGAGCTTCAACATACTGCACAGTGATGTATATTAGATAATTTCTCTCAAATAATTATATAAGAAAGATATCACCACCATCTAAGAAATAGTTGCAGCATGCCGGCATAATCTTTTATTACACAAAACATGTTGCAAGATTACATACACGTAAATAACGCTTGAATGGTATAAATTTTGGGAAAACAACTGCTTTCATACAAGATCCCAATCCCATTCGGTGATAGGCGAGATAGTAACTACTGCAAAATGCAAAGAGGATACAAGATCCCAATCCCAATCCCAATCTTTCTGTTTCTTTGGCCTTTTACATAAATATCATTTCATCAATTCAATAATCACGTTCAACTGGATACCAAATTAGAACGGATAACCAATAACTTTTTTCTATCGTCCATTCACATTTCCTGTTGCTCGACCAAAATCAGTATAATGTACAAAGCAAATAGGTGACTCCATTTGACTTATATTTCATCTACTTCTTAACTAATTCCTCGGTACTAATGTATGCAACTCATTTCTTAGCCGCTGACCTATACTCTACCTGAATAGACTAGCATCTATCTTACTACTACACAAGATCTCCAACCAGAAACGTCGAACCCGGACCTTACTTAATATCAGTTCACATTTACCACTGCAAAGTAGGATCCACAAAAGAACTTGAAAACACACCATTCAGTATCTTTCTGACAGTATATCATATGTGAAAACTCTGATTGTCAGTGTTAATTCTAAGAGCAAACAACAGATTTCCAACATCATACACAAAAGGAAACAAACTACATTAAAAGACTAATTCTGACATCAATTCAACGAACTAATCTAAATGTTCCATATTACGAAATAAATACAACAAGGTAGTGTCCAGATCTACGCACAAATTTTGAATCTTTATTGATTCTCAATGTCCCAATCGGGCCTTCCTTCTCTCCTTTACACCACCATATGCACCATTATTCTCCTTATTTCACAACTATCACTATTGCTCATAGATTCCGAGCCATTAGCCCAGGAAAATATGAAGCAATAAGCCGTTAGTTCTTCCTTCAGGGAAACAAAACTAAAAAGAAAATCCAAAATTAACGTTTTCTACGCACACACATAGAGAAAAAAAATCCCTAAAACCTAGGCAGAAACGAAGAAACGGTAGCAAAACAATAAACAACTACATAAATAGCAGCAGAAGCATAAAATAGAAAGAATCACGTACTGAACTCGGAGAGGAAAAGCAACGCAATGAAGATGGAGGAGACGAGCGTGATAACGCCGCCGGATAGCGTACGGCTGTAGAAATCCTCATTGATTTTGGGGTAGGCGTCCAAATTCCTCAGCCTATTGTACATCTTATCCATCAAAAAAACATACAAAAACCAAACCTCTATTATTCCTCCGAAATCTATCCACCGCCGGCCGTTATGAATTCCTTCTTCGATTCGTAATTTGGATGAAGAATTTCTGGAATGGCCGGCAACCGGAGAATCGAAAAGGGAGGGTTTGACTACCGAAGGAATTCGCTTTACGCGTGTTTTTTTCCTTTTTTTATTTTTTTCTTTTTTTTAATTTTCTTTTTTTTCTTTTTCTCTTAGGTTTTCAAAGAAAAAGAAAGAGAAAAGAAGGAACCCTCCTCCCTCGGTTTCCACGAAAACTTGGAAAGATTAATTTTTTATTTTGTTTTGGTTAGTTTTGAAACAAGGGCTATTGGATATTTGTTATTCGGAAATTACGGGGAATCTCTGTTTATTCGTAGTAACGATAATAATATGCAACAACTTCCATCCTAAAAAATTAACTAAATAAATTTCATTATACATAATATTAAAAATTTAGTTAAAATTTCTAATTATTTTTCAGCCCCAAAACAATTTAAAATTTCAATTTCCAACGGGAACCAAAAGTGTTTAAAATTGAACCTTGGAAGAACTTTGTTCAATTTGGAACAAGAGGATCAAAAGTGGAATCGGCCCAAATATGAGGTTTCTTGAAGAAAAAAAGGACCAAAATAAGTTGAGCATTGCAGACACTTTTACAAAACAACAAGCTAGTAACAATACTGTAGTCGCCTAGTGGTCGACTATAGTTTACTGGAGTGATTAGATCGATTAAACTGAATTGACGGAAGATTTGGAATCCAACCCTGAACCCTCCCTTGTAAATACAGCCATGCAAGGTAAGAACATCCACCTCATCACTCTAAACAACAAATATGAACCATCGAAGAAAAACACGAATGTTAACTCCGACCTAAGTCTGGTCTTTTCTTTTCTTATTTTGCATATCTTATTTAAACTGGTATCGATCCCGAAGCGGATCAAGGATTTGATCTGATCAAAGAAAAAAAAGACTGAAAAACAATGGTCAATTTGAAAACAATGATCAATTTAGAACGGGTGGATTCGCCTCCACATGATTATAACCCAAATAGATAATACGAAAAACTACCATTACAGGTGTAACCGGCAAACGCAACATGCTTTTCAGAATTACATGTATAGCAACACGAGTAGAGAGAAAAAGAAAAATTATGCGAAAAAAAATATACAGCTTATCGTTTCGACAAACAAAAACCCGAAAAAAAAAAGATTGAAAAACAAAAAAACCATAATATCAGATAACTTGACATGCATGCCCGTGGCCATTTCTATACAAATGAGCACACAACACTTCTAACTCTCTCACTCCTCTCACTCTCTCTCTCTAACATTTGCAGTCAGTGTCGTCGGAGACCTTCTCCATCATAGTTGCAGTTTCGTCACAAATAACCAAATCCTCAACCATAACAGGTGGACTTTCGGTGGGTCCATGAACCTAGTCATGGTACAAGAAAATATACAGCCCACTAAGAAACCGCATGGGTTGCCATAATACAAGACAAAAGGATTTTGCATCAAAAGCTTACAGGTAATGATGAGTCGTGCACAGGTATGGCAGATGATTCTGAAGGCCGGTGAAACAATAAGTGTGCGATTGAACGGTCTATAGGATTTGTATCCGTCTCTATATCCATGAAACTGCTGCGTCAAATAGAAAGTCAGCAAAGGAGGATGCATTAGCATAGCAGAATGAATATTTAAGAAATAATATTTGGATCAAGGTTGATGATTATGAATGAACATTTTTTAACTCAAGCTAGTCGTAGTAAAAGCTTCTCTTTTGAACGTGTTTGGTTAACTAAAG
The DNA here is from genome assembly GCF_000504015.1 of Erythranthe guttata. Next base: position 705,415 of record NW_012194989.1, on the reverse strand, counting down.
ATAAGATTATACAATCTTATGAAAACTCGATTGTATAATTGGACTAAGGGGGGCAATCCCCCAATAAGCCAAGATAAGAGCTCATTTTCCATAATTGGGGGCCGATCCAAAACGTCACGGCACTAACCAAACATCAAATAAGAAAATTATTTAATTGATTATGGCTTATCTTTTTAATCAAATGAGGCCTAAACAAAGAGTAAGAAATCAGGAAATATGTGTCGTACTTGTGTGGTCCTTCACCCATGAATGCTTTACTGGCCTCTCTTTCATCCCCGCAACTGCCGTTCAAGTTTAGGTGGTTACTTCTTTGCTCCGCACTCCGAGCAAGACGGTACAAACTGTCCCTTATGCACATCTTTGTTCTCAAATCCAACTAGCACAATAATGCCAACCACAATTAGTTTCCACATATATATAAATCTAAAAAAAATAAGCACATTGAATGTAGAAGAGAGTGTGTCATAAGCTTCTCTCATGCATTTCAAGATAGTCCTTCAACTTCTCTTCGGAATAATCATGCTGAATTACAGAAAATTAGCATGCCAGACTTCATGCATTTGTACAACTAAACTTTGAAACTAGGTCACTGCCACTAGGATCTTAGCACAAAACAGGCATGTTGTTTTTGTTGCAAATATCTGTAGGATAATATCAACTAATACAGAAAATAATCATGCCCCAGCCTGACCACGTAAACTATAAAAGCAACAATTTTGGTATACTCTTATACTCCATCTACACCAACTAACGCAGTACTTGTATGCACTCAAATACAAGCAGTTAATCTACTAATCTGCTATTCATTAAACATCTTCAACAATGCTACTTTTTGGTAGTCAATTATGTAGTCAGATATATTTTTCAATGTATCAACAATACCGAGGTTGGTATACCTGTTCCATAACAAGCTGAAGCTGGCGAAAACTAGCTGCTTCGAGTGAAGTATCATCCATGCCTAAACTCATAGACCTTTCTTGTATATCTGACGGACCTAATTCTATTGGAATTAAAGGGCTGAATCCTACGGTGCCCCTATGACTGTCCGAATCATCTCTAGAATAGCAAACTTGTTTTCCTCCAGTTTTTCCTGCAGTGCCAGTATCCCCTGTGACAGCCTGCACCGTCCCACTTGCCTTCTTTTTATTGCTATATGCAGAAGATAGACTACCTTGATGAGTATGCAATTTTTCTCTTCTCCCACTTTGTTCTGGAGCAGCCAGTGGAAATTTAGGGTCATCGAAACTCGATTGAGATTGATTGGATGCATGTGAGGAATCTCTTGGTGAAGGGGATGTCAAGTCATAAGTCTCGGATTTTACTACGGATGTCGTCGGATTTACTGAAGTAAGATCAGACCAAGGACTACTATCTGAATGCATAAACGAGAGAGGAAGCTGCACAACTTCATTGGACAAGTTACTCATATAGTTACTGTTATCTCCAAAGTAATGCTCTTTTCTTTTTCCAGTGGACTGGTTCTGCAGCTTAACCTGCTTTTTATGATCCATCATCTGCCAAGCATATAAGAAATTAAGAAGTGTTCCTACTGTTTGACAAACTTTTCAAGACCGTTAGCTTTTAAGCCCGATTAACATAAACAGTATAGTGTTCCACATTACTACCAAAAAATGTTACTTAAGTCTCAAAAAATCAAGGAAAAGCTTGAAAATCGGTGAATGAACTGACCTGTTGTCTAGGGATAAACCCATCTTCGCTATTAGCCATGGCGGGTCCATTCACAAAAGACATACAAGAATCAGATTTCTCTGAGGTCCAAGAAGAGTGATTGAACCTGGTGGGTACATATGTCATAGTAGAATCATTGGCAGAACTGCAACTTGAAGAGTTGTGATTTTGCGAAATATTTTTCACTGGATTTGACTCACCATATGGAAACTTAAAATCTGGCTTCACAATATCTCCAGATTCTCCTATGTTATCTGCTGAAGGAAACCAACCAAACTCGTCATCTTTCATTGCTGCAAGTCCAAATGCTGAATCACAACTCCTGTAATGAGCATAGATAAATGGGCTATGAGAACGCAAAATGTCAACGATAAAACAAACGTCAACAATAAAAACAGTTCAGCATTACCTAAACATCGTATCAACATCTTCGAAGTTTCCTATTTCAGGCCAACCATAATACAACATGTCACTAGAATCTTTGCCCTCTCTATTCTCAAAGAAATCAAGATTACTGCCTGTGAGAGTTATGTCACCAAGAGTATCGGTAAAAGAGTTGTTATCAACCGCAGAGGTCTGTTCACCAAGAATAGCATCATTTACACAAAATTCACTGTGATTGGAGTCTGCATTATTACTTTTGAACGCAGGACTTGATGATGTGGTATTCTCAGAAGCTAAACTTGATGTGTCTTTATTCGCATCACTATCGGATGGAGAAGGAAGCACAGCACTTGGTGCAGGGGAATAAGAATCATTTTCCAGCATCGTGCTCCTTCTTTTACTCAGAGATGAGAACCCCCCTTGTTCACTTCCCTGGTCACCATATGCAGCAGAAGATTGATCTCCAGTACCATTTGAAATACTAACAGCTTCATGGCGAGGTTTCTTATGGCTATCACCCAGAGCAGAATGATCAGCCCTTCCGGAACCAGGATGGGGCACTATATGATCGTCACTCTGGCAAAAGTCATCCCAAACTATGTCTTCGAACTGTAACAGCAGTTAGAGAAATTTTTAGCTGTAATAACTGCAAAATACTACCATAAAATAAATTAAAACGATACTAAAACCCATGTACTACATCAAACCACCAAGACCAAGAACATCATGAGTGACCACTGCAGAACTAGCTGAATGATATAATACCGCTGATGCATGTCTGGGGAGTATGAATGCAGACACGGATAAAAATGATATTGTCGAGCCTTTTAGCCATGGCTCCAGATATAGGTTGTCAAATTAAAAAAACCAGAAAATCATTTTCAAATTCGTCATGTCTTTCTTTCAACGAGTTTTGTATACCATTGACCCATGCATTTTACGAGGAGCAAAAAGAGACTCCTGGATCTATTACCCTGCCAGAGAATTAGCCAATATGTGTCAAATATTTACTCAATAGGGCAGCTTAGGTTGTGAATCACAACCAACTTACTACTATCAGTCTATCACTACGGATAAATTATGTTTTACATGTAGTACGGACGAATTATGAATAGTTCATCAAATAAACATGTAACAATCTGTTAGCCAAGCAAGTGCTTCAGTAACGCAATAGTTTCCTAATTAGTTCAGAATCTTTTGCTGATAGCTAACCAAAATAACCAACAAAATGAAACATCACTGTGCACAGTGATAAACTGTTCTCCATTTTTTCTTAAAGTTCTAGATGTGAATTGCCCTACCTCGTAAGAGCATAAGTCAGACATTCCTTGAAGTAGTCAGCCTGCACTTGAACTGGATGAAGTTGTCTTCATGATTGCGAACCAATTCTTCCTTCACCTCCATTAAAAAAAATCCACAAAAGAAACAAGCCCAAACAGAAAAATATCAGAAGTAAACCAAAGAAAATCACGAGGAAAAATTCAACCTAAACTCTCTTGCATAAAGAAACAATCCATACTCCCCACTGCACCAATTAACATACTGTCTGATTTCAATAAACAACATAGAATAAACAATGTCTACTTCCGGATGATAACACATATCACAAGAACAAAGAACAAAACTGACTTTTTCTCGGAAAATACCGTGTACTGAATGTATACTAGTTTACGTAATACTAGCAGCAGGTGAAGCACACTCCCCTGAATTTTCAGAACGCAAAACTACAAAGGATTATAGCAAAGATGTCTATTGAAAAACTTAAGTCTCTCCTCACAAGAAAAAAAATTATAAAAGCATAAAATAAAAAATTATCCCAGTTAGCTAATCCAGAACGGATCAATCAGTTCCAACTCATCAAAAATTTAATTTAACTGCAGACTGCAGTATAAATAAAACTAAAAAGTAAAAAGGGATGAAGAGAGAGAGAGAGAGAGAGAGGAAAACTTCAACCCCTATGATTCAATCTCAGACCAACTAAACAAATCTGGAATCATAAAACAAATGAACCGAGCTAAGCAACAAGGAAACAGATAAAAAATAAATAAATAAAATTGACAGCTACTGCTTTATTAACTGAAGCTCGCCGGAAACTCACCGGAAAAAAAAAATCGAAATCAAGCCAGGAAATCGACAACAATACTCCGGAAAACGAAATCTGCCAAACTTCAGCTCAGCAAATTAGTAGCCCTAAGAGTCTGGTTCTTCTGAGCCCCAAATCTAGGAGGTTCTATTCTAGAGAGAGAAAATAAGAAAGTACAGAGTTGTGCAAAATGGAGGTGTGACAGAGAAAAGTTGGCTTTGGTTTGCGGGAGTATTATTTTAATTAATTTTAATAATAATTAAATAATAAATAGCAGTCATGGAGGGAAGGACACGTGGCAGGGAAATCAATATAGAGGCGGCAGAGGTGACTGGTGGGTATCACAACTCGTGGACGAGAGCTCGGGTCCTGATACGATCTCTTTCTGCACCCTTATTGGTCAGCGCCTTTTTCGGGTTTCCGGATCCGTCTATTGGGCCTCTCCGATATTGATTTTTGGGCTATGATGCAATGTTTGATATTTATTTATTTTTAATTTAATTTTAGTATTACTATCATTCAAAAAAAAAATATTTAGTATTACTATCATTCCTTTTTTTTTTTATCAATACTAAGATTAGAGTATGTGCATTTTTATCACTAACTCGTTTTACGACGAATAGTGGTGTATGTGGTCGTACAAGTAGTATCAGAGTCGAGGTTACATATTCGATTCTTGGTGAGGACAATTGTTGAGGGGAGATTTTGTTGAGGTTACAAAATCGAATGTCTCGTCAAAACTCGACTCAATTACTAATCAAATTAATCTCAAAGACAGCTTTTAAAAACTCGATAAAAAAACGAATAAACATGAACAATCGTTCGTTTCGTTGATACTCCCATATCTTATATATTGTGCTCTTGCTCTTAAAGCCACATTTGTGATAGTACATTTCATTATAACAAACTTTTTTTCACTCCAAAAAACAACACCATCATCAACACGCACACATATGCTCGTCGAGTTTATTACATGCTACATCAGGTGAAATACACCATGTACATCATCATTATTCATTTATTACACACATATCCGCACTGGTGTGTGTAAATTGAACCTAGATCTTTATTGATCGGTTTGAAAGTAGAACAGACCAATAAACATCCAAATTATTGAACAAAATGCCGAGAGGGTACAATTCCACAACAAAATGAACCAATACTGCATTATTCGATTATGCGTTTCAATCGACTGTGAACTTGGCTCGAGCTCGAGAACAACAACAAAAACACTTTGCACGATCGTACACAATCAATCACCTCTTCAAAAGCTTGTGAGAGAAAATCCCCTTCGTATAGGGACTGCTACGCGAGATCTCCTTGTAGTATTCAATTGCGTTGATCAAAGAATTATGGAGGCGACCCTGATTTCAAAACCAAATAAATATATTTATTCAAGTATATAATTTTTTTTAAAATTGACGGTTTCGACCAACGATTTAGCAGCAAACGGGCAAAAAAACGATAGTGTTTACCTCAGAATAATTAAGAGCGGTTTGAAGTACGTAATTTGCATGCGGATCTTGAAGCAACTGCTCGAAGCAAGTGGCGGAGAGTAATTCTTTGATTATCTTCGACCGGATTTCGTTATTACATATCTTTAAACAATGTTCGACAACATGGCTGCTAAATTTTTGGGTAGAGAGATTAACATAGTTCCCCTCGAACTGAGACGTCAGCTTCGATGTAGCAGATGGAATCTCGAGGTCCAAAATAAACTGAACTACGTAATTTCTACAACCCGAGAAAACGATGTTAAATATAAAATAAGGAAGCAAAACGGATAAAGAATATTCTGTTTTTTTTTTTTTTTGGTTACCCGTAAGCATCTTGAGCGAGCATAAGTCCATTTGCCGAAATCTCGGAAATCAAATTCTTACGAAGCTCGCCGGTGGACCCACTGATGCAACGCTGCAGCACACAACACCCGTGCTGGTGCGTGGCAATTTCGATACAGTACTTTGTGGCAGCAATAAAAATGAACTGCAAATATATACAAACATACATATAGTTAAAATAAAAATAATAATCTTTTTATTTAAAAAAATTCGGCACCATGATATTCGTGCAGCACAAACTCAAATTATCTTCGATTTTTTTCTAACGTATACGAAATTTTGTAGCCTTATATTTGTCGGATTGTCTAATGTAAGGAGGATATAATCATCCATCTAAAACATGCATAATGTCTAAAACACGCGACTGCAATCATCGATCGTAATATTTTTTCTCGATTTCTAACTATGTGAATTATGTGTAAATAGGTATGTAATTACCTTACAATCTTCTGTGGTAAAGCAATGCAAGCACCGTTGAACAACGTGATTACCGTTTAAATCTTGGATTAGGACAAGAAAACCAGGTTCGAGGGCTGAAATAACAAGCGATATATGCTGCCTTAATTTAAGCGTCTCGATCAACTTCTGCACCACCCGAGTCCTGCATACGAAAAATAAATCAATAGTAATACCAATTTAAAAAAAAAAATGTTAAATGGACCTCTACAATCTACATACCCATGTGTGTTAAGAGAGATTTGAACGAGGTCCCCCGGGAATCGAGTCACCCTAATCAAAATCTGCATCCTCTGCTCTTCGTCGCAAACTTCCAACAACTTCTGCACGAGATAATTTCCGAAAGGGTTCATCATTAGTTCGACGACGTGGCAAATAATCTCGTTGAATATTATATTCACGTCTCGGGAATTCCCTTCGTCGAACATCCTCTGCAAGAATCTGCACCCGTGCTGGTCCTTCGCCATGTGGTATATATACCCACGAGCTTCCTCGAGCGAGCTGCACTTCGGGTTACTTATTTGCGATTTCTTCCCATTTTGCCCCCTCGAACGAGCATGACTTGCCAAACCATCGTCCCTCGTGAAGAAGGGAGGTGGTTCGATACTCCGGTGGGGTAGTACTTGGTTCCTTCCATTATGACGAGGCATCAAACGGACCACATTCGGAGTATACAACAAATCGCGGGGTTCGACCGGATTCGCCCCGTTTTGAGTGGCGTGCCCGTAAATATCACCAACTTGGGGGGCATTAGTACTAGTAGTCCTACGAAATTGAGGCCTCGTTAAGAAATCGCCCGATCTCGACAGATTCGCAATCGTCGTCTCCCCTCCCTCGAAGAAATTCAAGGGGGGCGGATTAAACCCTCCGTCGAGATTAAACCCTACCCCCCGATTCTCGAGACCCGTCGGATTAACAACCCGAATCGGAGTCTTGGAAGCAGGGTTCAGCTGATCATTATCATCACTGATGTACATTCTACTAAAATCTCGAGACAAATGAGAATCGTCGTAGGAATTATTGATGCAATTAGGGTTCTTGAAATCGGACAACGACCCGTCACCGCCGTAGATCAAATGGGCCGGGTACGGGTACGGGTTATCGGGTTGCAGGTTAAAACCAGTCAATGGAGAAGAGTATGTGTACTTGCTATTATTATGCTTCAAGAAATCATGCATACCGCCATGGCCATCATCGTCAACATCAAAAAACCATGGCGGAAAATTCATCGATGGAAATTCAAATTCACTCACGCCCCTCATCTTTTTTTTTCTCTCTCTCTCTACAAAATTCTTCTCAATTTGGCATATATATAATTAATATATATACACAACAACAGAAGAAAATAATCAAAATACCGACAACGAAGAAACGATCAAAGAGGAAGAACCCATGAGAGATTACCGAATTTCAGCATCTGGGTTTTGATTTTCAGCTCGATTGGGTTTTGGGTTTTTTTTGGATTTCTTTTTTTTTTTTTAATTTCTGGGAAAGGAGTTGGTGCAGCATGCAAAGATGAATGTGATTGGTTTACATATACATTGTACTGGATATATATTATATATATATATTATATAATATATATATATATTTATACATAATACACACACAGACACACTGGAAGGGTCTCTCACGCCATTAAAGCTGGAGAAAAGGAACAGTCTCTCTTTCTCTCTCTACTCACTCTGCTTTCTCTCTCTAATTCTTTGTTCTACATACAATACAGGTGTGTGTATGTATGTATATATAGAGAGAGATAGAGGGTTTTCTTAATTTATTTTTTTTATTTCTTTGAAATAATTTTTGAGTCAAAATAAATTGTAAAAAAATTACACTGAGCTAGCGGCACTCACAGTCACACAGACACTGATACGCTGTTTCTTCAAACGTTGTACTTTAATTATTATAAAAATGAAAACAAAAATTATTTTGTCTTTTGTATTTTTTAATAAATAATACTAATAAATCAGAAACGTATAGAACACGGCCAAAAAGTTCATTTATTACCCAAAAACAATTATTAAAATATAATTTTCTAATTCTTAAATACAATTATTATACTGCTGAATTAAAAAAACTAAGATAAATAAATAATTATTATCACATTTAAAAATAAAAATTGTGTGTTCAAACATAGATTAACAAACTTACTAATTTATCTCCACTTTTAAAGGGCAGAGATTTGATTTGATTTAGTTTTAATTATTATTAAAAGAAAAGTATAAAAACACCCTACTTATATGCCTTTTACCCGGTATCCTCTACCATAATCATTTAGATTCTTTTATTTTTTTATTTTTTTACTTGACCATTTCTTTTTGTATTTTTAGGACAAATTAATACCAAGCCCATAAGGTATAGCCAAATTACGAAAAATCCCCTTCTATTTGGGTAACTATAATTTTCAACCACCTTGGATTATGTATTGTCTTACATGTGCACTTTTAACGTGTCAAATTAGCTACTAAATATGACTTATTGGTAGAGTACGAGAACAACTCTAACGATTTTAGTTCGATTCTCCCATCAATATTTATTCAATGCACATATTTGGCTGTCGTCTAATTAAATATTTAAATGAACCAGTTATAAAGATTAAATATTTAAATGAACCAGTTATAAACGACATTATAATCGGAAAAAAAGTCAAATTGATTGATTCTGAAGTATTTTTATGTATATGTGTGTATATATATATAAATGAACAAGGTGAAATCATAGGCTTGATGGACCATATTGTGTCACAATCCAATTCATTATCAATGGGCATTATGGTTTTTGGCAGGCCCTATAAATAGTTTGTTGGTAAAGAACTCTTTGTACATGTAAAATTAATGAATATATATAGTAGCATTTTTTTCGGTAATTCCTAAAACAATGCAACTAACGGAATTCTCATCATTGTTTCTACGAATTGCTATAAAATTTCTAAAACTTTTTCCAAAATAACAAAATTTCATTATTAAGTGTTAAAATGACGTCGGATCGCGAAATCTGACGTGAATTACGAGCTACGATCATGAGTTTTGTTCGTCGAGCGGTCTTGCTTGACATAGGACTTTTAACGTGCTATACAAACTCAAAAAAAAATTAATAAACCTGAAAAAACGATCATTTTGCTAAAAAAAATGGAGTTAAAACATAATTATAATAGATCTCGCAATTCATCAAACAACGCAACTGACGGAATCCTCATCTGATTTTCTATTAATCGATATGAATTTACTAAAACTTTCCTAAAATGGCAAAATTACATTTTAAGTGTCAAAACGAGGTCGGATCACCGAAATCCGACAATGCTCATGAGTTTTGTTCGTCGGACCATTTTGTAAGGTTTATGACTTTTAACTTGCTATTCAAACTCAACATATCGTAATAAACATGGAAATACGATCATTTTGTACAAAAAAATCAAAAATGAGTTAAAATCTATTTCTAATAAATCTCGCAATTCAAGAAACCATGCAACTGACGGAATGCGCATCTGATATTTCTATGAATTGATATATATTTTCTAAAACTTTCCTAAAATAACAAAATTTCATTTTTAAGTGTCAAAACGGCGCTGGATTACCGAAATCTGACGTGATTCATGAGCTTTGGTCATGAGTTTTGTTCGTCGGGCCGTTTTGCTTGCGATAGGACTTTTATTTTGCTATTCAAACTCAAAAAAACCTTAATTAACCTTAAAAACGATCGATTTGCAGAAAAAAAAATCGAAAATGAGTTAAAGCATCATTCTAATACATCTCGCAATTCCTGAAATAACGCAACTGACGGAATTCTCATATGATGTTTCGTTGAATTGATATGAATTTTCTAAAACTTTCTTAAAATAGTAAAATTTCATTTTTAAGTGTCAGAATGACGTCGGATCACATAAATTTACGTGATTCATGAGAAAAGCTCATGAGTGTTGTTCGTCGGGCCGTGTTGCTTGAGATATGACTTTTAAGTTTTAACGTGCTATTCAAACTCATAAAACCTTAATAAACTTAGAAAAACGAACATTTTGCAGAAAAAAATCGAAAATGAGTAAAAACCTAATTTTAATAGATCTCGCAATTTCTGAAACCACGCAACTGATGGAATCCTCATCTGATGTTTCTATGAATTGATATGAATTTTCTAAAACTTTCCTGGAATAGCAAGATTTCATTTTTAAGTGTAAAACGACGTTGGATCACCAAAATCTGACGTGATTCATGAGCAATTCTGATGAGTTTTGTTTGTCGGACCGTTTTGCTTGGGATATGAGTTTTATCTTGCTATTCAAACACAGAAAACCTTAATAAACCTGGAAACACGATCATTTTGCAGCAAAAAATAAAAAAATGAGTTAAAACCTATTTCTAATAGATCTCGCAATTCCTGAAACAAAGCAACCGACGGAATCCTCATCTCATGTTTCTATTAATTGATATGAATTTGCTAAAACTTTCCTAAAATAGTAAAATTTTATTTTTAAGTGTGGAAACGACGTCGGATCGCCGAAATATGACGTGATTCATGAGTTTTGATTGTCGGGCCGTTAAGCTTGGGATATGTTTTTTAACGTGCTATTGAAATTCAAAAAACCTTAATAAACATGGAAAAACGATCATTTTGCATAAATGAGTTAAAACCTAATTCTAATAGATCTCGCAATTTGTGAAACAACGCAACTTCCTCATACGATGTTTCTATGAATTTATATATTTTTTCTTAAACTTTTCTAAAATATCAAAATTTCATTTTTGATGGTCGAAACGACGTCGGATCACTGAAATATGACGTGATTCAAGAGATATGCTCATGTGTTATGTTCATACTAAAAAAAAATTGAATACTTGGTGAAATTTAGGGTCAAAATGAGGTTAAATTTGGGCCTTTTTGCTTGGGTATGTGTCAAAATTGAATAATTTGTGAAATTGGGGATCAAAATGAGGTTAAATTGAACTAAATGATGAAATTGGAGCATATTAAATCATGAGGGGTATTTTTGTCTTTTATACACATCTGACCTTGTCTGGATTTTTTGTAAAATATTTTTTTGTGTGGACCCCTTTATGAATAAGTAGCCGATGATGAACTTACTTGTAATAGACCCTTAATTATTAATAAGAATTAGGGTAATTGACACTTTGCACCCTACAATTATGCTCATTTAGCAATTTGCACCCTTAAATTAAAAATATGATAGATTTCACCATCAAATTAAGATTTATTTGGCATAGTGCATCCCATAACTGAAAGGGTAAATTTGTGAATAAATTCACTATCAACCTTTTTAATTACAGAACATATTGGCAAATTACCAAAACTCCCCTGAGGTAAGCCTAAATAACGAAAATCCCCCCACGTTCTCGTAATTACGAAAACCCCCCTTGACTAACGGTTAACCAAATTTTTTTAACCGAAAACGTGAAATGTCTATTATATCCTTCTGTTAAATATGTGAAAATAAAAGAAAAAAGCTGAAAAAGAAATTATTAGTGTTATGGCCTTTGATCAGACCTCAATGCCCAAAAATTTACGCCCGTTAAATATAGTGAGAAATCTAAGCTTTTGAGGGTGGAGATTTTGCTGAGCTCCGGCGGGAGTTTTCCGGTGAGTTGGTTCTTGAAGAGGAAGAGCGATTCGAGTTTCGTGAGGTTGCTGAGTTGGTTAGGGATTTGGCCGGAGATATTTGCGTCGGCGATATCGAGGTACTGGAGGTCGCTCATATTACCGAATTGCCAAGGGATTTCGCCCTCGTAGGAGTTGTAGCTGATCTCCATGTGTGAGAGAAATCTCAGATTCCCCAGCTCCGGCGGTATTGCGCCGCCGAGGAAATTTCCGGCGAGGTGAATGAACTCGAGCGATTTGAACGAGCCGTACTCCGGCGGGATTGGACCGCTGAAGTAGCTTCCGGCGAAATTCAGCACTTTGAGAGACTCCACCTGAGAGACGTCGGCCGGTAGGTTTCCGGCGAAGCTGTTGCTGAACGCGTCGAGAACGACCAAACTCCGGAGCCGCGGAATCCCACTCGGAAAACCCCCGGAGAAATTGTTCCTACTGATGTCCAACGATTCCAGGTTAGTGAGGTTGAAAACACCGGCGGGAAGTTGGCCGGAAAACGAGTTATGACTCAGATTAAGATCGACGAGATCGGAAAACAAACCGAACTGCTTCCCGGATAACGAGCCGCCGAGATTCTTCATCGACGGGTCTAAACCGACGAATTTGGAGGAATTGGCACTGCACAGAATCCCGGTCCAAGAACACGCGTAGATTTTGCCGGCCGGTCGATCAGCTCCAGAAGCCGAAGAAATTACCCAGTCATTTAAACTACTGGGACTGTAAAAGAAAGATGATTTCATGAAGAGTATATATTTATGACCCCTCATTAAATAAAATGCTTACAATTACCCCCTAAGGGTAATTTCGTGTACAAGGGCAAAATTGGTATTATCGGAGGAATATTCGGGAGAATCAAAAAGATTCTATCGAGTTTAACACCGTTAGAGCGATTTGTAAGATGTCTGCATACCTCAGGGGGGTTTTCGTAATTACGAGAACGTGTGGGGGATTTTCGTTATTTAGGCTTACCTCAGGGGGTTTTGGTAATTTACCCTATATAATTAACAATAATTGACCATTTTGCCCATTGAATTATGGAAAATCATTTTTTTGGGACCCAAATTTTAGCAGAAAAATGTCTTGGGGTGTAATGTGCCAAGCAAATCTTAATTTGAGGGTGCTATCTACCATATTTTTAATTCAAGGGTTCAAAATGGCAAATAAACATAATTGGAGGGTGCAAAATGCAAATTACCCATAAGAATTATGACAAATAATTGCGTGGAAAGCACAAAAGATTAGGGAAAAAAGAAACGACGATCAATGGATGGGAGAACGAAGGAGAAGGAGAAAGACGGCGAGAGATGGACGGCGGCGATCGCCAATCTAACGGAAACCGCGTCGAATCTCGACTCCTTACAGAGGCTACTCATCAAAAAAGCCGTTTACGTTGACGGCGATACCTTCGCCAAAGCCTCCCTTAGCTCCGAGCAAGCTCGCACTATCAAGGTCACTCCAACTAGCAATTCTCTTCAAATTCAATTTAATGCACTTCAATTTTTTTTTTTTTGTCCATTGGCTGAATTGTACGATGTTTCATTGATTTGATCTGTGGTTTGCTGTTGCTTTTGAATTTCTGTGATTTTGATTGATGGGGGTCAAATAGCTCATTAATTCAATTTGAATTTCCAATCTGGGAAAACCTATATTTCATTTATGATTCTGTACTATGAATTTTACTTGATCCTGATTTAGGGAGGTACATTTTTTTCCAAATTTGTGTTCTGATAGATTGGGTTAATCGATATGGTGTTTACGGTTCTGGTGAAGTCGAATGTAAATCGGAGTTGGTTTTGTTGCATTGAAAGTTTATAATTCGTCTCTGTAATTACGGTGGCTCGTTGTTCGTGTTCACTTAGTATTGTCTGCTAATTGTGATTAGCACTGGTTAATGACTGTAGGTTCTAGAGCAGAGGGTGGAGACTTTAGAAAGAAAACTCGATAATGCCATATCTGCTGCTGCTCGTGCACGTACTGAAAAACGGCAGGCTGAGGGAGCGCAAAAGGCTGCTGAATTACGCGCTCTGGAAATTACAAAGGAATTAGAGAACACTACAAGTACGTTTATCTGATCTCCTCTCGTTCGTTTGTTTCTTATCGGTAGCTTAGTCAAATTATTGATGTGCGTTTTCCGTTCTTTGTTGATCTGGTAATTTTGTAACTCATTAACTTGAAAAAAATAGTAATTTAGAAATGGCTTATGTGGTTATATCTGTGTTTGGCACTCCGATATATCTGTATTTGCAATGGTAGAGCCAGCATGTATGGCCATGGGGGTCGTGACCCCCCCACTATCTTTCAAGAACCTAGTATTTAATTACAAAAAAAATGTTATATTTCGAATAATTTAGTATTGTTGGATCTCCTTGAAATTTGTTTAATTAATATTGGCCCCTGAAAAAGATGAATTCTCCGTCTTCCACACTGCCTGTTTGTCAAATGATTTCTTGCCCATCTATTCTCGAGTCTAAGGCTGTTGTCATTATCATAATTCCTATTTTGACCTCTGTAATCGACTAGTATGGGTGAAGCTCATTAAGTAACGAACTATACATGGACTTGTGTTGCTATATTGACAAATCCGGATCGTTCGGTTACGCAACCCCTCACTCTCTCCCCGAAAGAAAATGAACAAACAAATAAAAACCAATAAAAAACTGATAATTCTTGAACTAAACAAAAAATGACATTGATTACTAAATCATGTAGTAAGAAAAACAGTGGTCGTGTATACCAAGATACTTTTTATAATTGCACCAGTGAATTTTTCGTGCTTAAGTACTGCCAACATAGATTAATTTTTTTTTTTTTTTTTTTTGTGTGTGTGGTGTGTGCGCAGAAGTATTTGAGCTGCACATGGAAGAGTTGCGTGCAAAGCAAGAGGAGATTTTGAAACGGGATAAAGAGATAAAACTTCTCGAGGCTATAATACAGACACTTGGTGGCAGAGGATCACTTTCTCCACAAGGCTAAAAATCCATTCTCGTAAGTCTGTTCTGTACGAATCTTGCAAGAAAAGAACCCGAGCAGATAAATCCGTGTACATAAGAACCCCAACTTAATGTATGCATTCTTTGTATCACAAATTTTCGATCTTTTTGGCGCTTGTTCTTTAACCGTAGTTCAATGGAGAAACATGATCTTCGACTCTTTGTAACTGTCGCCTGTTGGTTAACTGGATCAGATCAGTAAAAATGAGTAACTCTCCTAAAATCACAGCAGTTGGTATTTTACTTCTCAGAGTATATTTGTGTAATTCGATTTCGACTGTGTATACTGTTGATCAAGGGAGTTTGCCGATGTTAGTAAAAATTACAGCTAAAAAATTCACCGAGTGCGATTTCTTAGGTGTGTTGCACGTTTCTCATTTCATTTTTCTTTTTTTGTTTCTTTTATTTTCGTATTTCATTTTATACTTCATATTTTTGTCACAATTTTTTTTATGCATATGTTGATTTAATCAAAATCACATCGGAGGCTCGTCCAAGTTCCAACCATAGTTTATCAGAATGACTATGGAGGATGTCGGATGACCATGGTTCCAGTTTCGTTGCAATGTCGCGGAAATTTTACGACTGCACCAAATACTTTAAAATCAAATACTACAATAATTTAGATGTTTTGAAGAATTTATTACTAATATACTAGGATGTTAAACACAATAATGTATATATATATAAAAAAAAAAGAAACCATCATATTATAATTCCAATCAAATATTTTGTCAATTTATTAAAAGTGTCGCTATTTTCCAAATGCAATCTATTTCCATCTTAAGTGGGCTAAATTAAATTATGGTAGCATAGTCAGGGCCCAGTTGGTAGATGTTGGGTCGAAAAATTGAAACCCGACTCGTATTTGGAACATAAAACCCGCACTGACCCGAATCTACAAATTATTTTACAGACCTCAAGAATAGTATTTATTATTGAAGGATAAATATCACTTGCCCACTCTGGTTTGAACTTTCAATATAAGCACATAATTTATTATATTTAAAAAAAAAATCATCTTCATTATTAGCATGATTATTTATTAAATGGAAATGTAGAATATCATAAGGGCTTATGTGCTTATATTAAAAGTATAAGGAGGTTATGTGCAAAAAATTCAAACTACAGGGGAGTAATATGCTTATATTGAAAATACAAGGGGTTATGTGCTTATATTAAAAGTACAAGGATGTTATGTGCGAAAAGTTCAAACTGCATGTGGGTAATATGCTTATATTGAAAATAGAAGGGGGTATGTGCATATAACTGAAACTACAGGGGAGTTAAATGCTATCATTTTTACGCTGAAAAAAAGGTCCAGGAATACAAACCCCTGCGCGCTCACTCCCAAACAAACACACACTCTGAAATCAAAGAATGGCAGAAAACAGCTTGAAGCGCTCCTTCGTCGAAGACGACGATTCCAGCAAACCCCCTCCGTAAGTTTCTCGATTCCCAATTTTATGCATACTATATTATATTATTATGTATACTTGTATGAAATGAATCGATTTGATAATTCGACGACAAATTTGATGCCCTTTTGTTAGGGCTTTCAATTCAGTTGTATGCTAATATACATATTGTTAATTAATCACGCTGCCAATGGAGGAAAACTTTGAGGAATTTGATTATGGAAATTGTTAAATTAAGAAATAAAATTTTAGCGAAGTAGGTCGGGTTTTTTTTTTTTTTTTTTGTGGCCTGTGTATGAGTATGCCTACATATGCAGGGAGAAAAGAGTGAGATTCCCCAAGGGTAAGAAGGTTCAGCAGGGAGACTACGTGAAAAATTCGTTGGGTGAAGATACTGCTATCAAGAAGAAGGCCCTTCTCGCTGCCAAAGATCGTGCGGTTCGACGGAGTAACATCACGCCAGAGCTTCTTGATGATGAATACAAAGATTTCGTACCCGACGTACGGAAAGCAGAAGTCCATTACAAGGTAAAGTCATCCCGATGCCCCGCCTATACGGTCTTTATACAGCTTCTGTTGTATGTCATGCGGTATTTTTTTGGTAATTAGATTTTCCTAAGGCTCGTGTGTTTCAGCTGAAAATTTGGTAGGTATGGACAGTTTATCCGGCTGTAAGTTGCTAGGACTTGCCAACTAAGTGACTAACATTTATGTTTGAGATATGATTTGCTAACTGAATTTTTTTTTTCTTTTCAATTTCTTCCATTCATTAATGTATTTTTTTCTTTCATTAATGACTTTTTTAATAGCTTAAAATTGAATTGGATTCCACGCTCAAATCGAGCTCCAGTTGGTGCCGGAGTTTGTCATATTGGGTTTTGGTTCTCTTCTGTTTAATGTTTGATTGGTTTTAAAAGATAAATAATGAGAAGTAAATTTTGGCAGGAAGACGAGACTTTTGTTGATGAAGGCACCCCAATGGAACCGTTTAATCTGGACAAAGAGAGAGAGGAGGGATACTTTGATGATGACGGAAATTATGTCGAGTACGTGAATCAGAATGAGATCAAGGTACTGTAGTGGAATTATGTATAATACGATTATCTGGTAAGTGCATTATTCTCACACGGAACACCTGCAGGATGCATGGCTTGATAGCGTGGATGTTCATCCAAAGTATACTGGAAAGAGCTCCATTCCTACGAATAATGATGACAAACCTCAGGACCTTGTGACCGAAGAACTTGCAGAAATTAATAGGCGGATTGCTGATGTTCTTGAGCCTGGAGAAACGGTGAGCTTTTAGTCATACATCATTTTCTTTTTCGATTGTGAATCCTGAAACCTCATTGGATACAAATATTTGTTTTCGCTCCTCCTTGACAAGACCAGGTAGCTAGGATGCTTTGATTTTCGCACGACACTTTTGTTAATGTACTTGCTTTTTAAGGAAATAGGGCAATTTCTGAAACATTGGGTTTTTACAAGTGTATTGGACGTTAGATGCAAATCATATTTGGCTGATACAGTTTCACATTTTAAGAAAACATTCATATAACTTGCAATTGAATGGCAGTGCAAAAAGTATATTGAATCCTTTTTTTATAATATTTATCTATGTGCGTACTTGTTTACTTTTCTTGCATCTTATAGCAGTTCCTCTTTTTCAAGAGCAGAAGGACCATAAAAACTATTATTCATAGGTTTATTACATAAATAACTTTATTACACATTTATTGTTTGTTTTGTACTTTTAAATTATGAAAGCTGGACTTGTTCTTGAACTTGAATTTCCCTTATTTCATTAGTTTCTTAAAATTCTTCATGAGTCTTATTGGCATTTATCTTGACAGGTTTTGCGAGCTTTGAGAAGACTAAAAGGTTCAACTGATAAGAAGCAGAAGATGTCTGAAGTAACAAAACAGCTGTTTGACAAGCTTACTGAAGATGCTATGAAATTGATGGAGAATGGAGATTATGGTAAGTTTGTCTATTATGTTTTTGTTAGAGAATATGACAAGCAATACATATTTCTAGATATTTACTCTTATATTTATATATACGAACCTTTTTTGTCTTACAGATGTGTATGAAGAAAAGCAAGAACATTTTAAGCGTGAAGCAGGTTAGTACTGTATTAAATAATTTTCATCCACATTCTTGATTAGACTTATGTTGATGATAATATGCCGTATTGGTTTTATTAGTCCATTTCAGTGTCCATTTGTTTTTACGATAACATTTCCGTATAGGGGGGCATTCTGTTATTTTGATGTATCCACTTGGGAAATTCGAGTTTATGTTCATTATCACGTGGCTCACACTCTCCCATTTCAATTTTTTATTGTACCCTCTTGTCGTGCGTTCAATATGAGCAATGTTATATTATGAATCTCTTTTAATCCGCAGAGGGTTATGAGAAGGTAGTTCAGACAAGGAAGCATGGTCTCTCAGAAAGTTTGAGTCAGGAGAAGTCCGATGACATGTTTGACATGTTTGGAGACGATGGTGGAAGTGCTGCTGAGAATCCCGCCTCTAGTGGGAGTGGATCAGTTCCTGTTCAGCCCTCTGAGAGTACGATTACATTCAGTTCTTGAAAAAATTGGTATAGAGAAACATCAAACTATATTTGGTAACTCAAAATATCTTATGTGGGATTTTGCAGGTGGAGACATGCAGAGCGACTATGTATATGACGAGTCTTCTGGGTATGCCTTCATACTTTAACTGTGTTCGGTTCTGTAAAAACTGTATTCAAAATCTTTAGTTACTTATTTCATTGCAAAAAATCTGGGCCAATACGTTCTGTCTCTGGGTAGACCTTTTTTGTCACTAAATTTTTTGGTCAACGTCTTTAGTTACCGCATATAGGTGCAAATGTTGCATGCTTTGACGATTAGCTAACATCAGTTTTTGCATCATGAAAACTCACAATTATCTAAGCGGTGAAATTAAGTCTCGGTGAATCTGCCACTCATTTTATAGCTGAATTATTTTTTTATACCAACTTCAGACTTATGGCTTCATATTGCATGGAATGTTGGAAGATTTTTGTGTTGATATCCTGTCTTATTTCTCTCGTCTTTTTTTTTTTGCCAGATATTACTACAGTAGCAGTTTGGGTTATTACTATGATCCTTCTTCTGGGCTGTACTGCTCTGCATCGTCAGGGAAATGGTAAAGTAGCCACGACGTGTTATTTTCTGGTGTTTATTATTATACTTTTTTTAGAAACGCACTTCATTCATCTGCGCACTACCTTTGTAAGATGGATTAATTGCAGGATGAGTTTCCTATTGTAACCATTGTCACAATATTTGTCCATTAGCTCATCGGTAGAAACACGATGTAAGTCAATTTGGTCAATGCCTTATATATGTGACTTTGCCTTTTCTGTGTAGGTATTCTTATAACGAAGAATCAGGGACGTATGATGAGGTCCAACAAGAAGCCAACGTGGCTGCGGTGAGCTGATGAGAGAGATTTGTGCTGCTCTTCACTAAGTAACCGATACACGACTATGTAAATAATTCGATTTGCTTTGGTCAAAATTGCAAATGCGGTAAATTTTTCGAAATGATTTCACTTCTTTTCTGTGTGTACAAGAACCCATTAAATCGTGTCTTTGCCCATTTCACGCTTGCTTCCGTATGGGAAATATGAGTTTACGCAAATAGATTTCATGATGAGAAATTTAAGCCTCCACGAAAATGGAGATTACAGTTCCAGAAAACTCGACAGGACACGATTTGATGAGATCGATAAACTATATTATACCATACCCCCTTTGAAGAAAATTTGCTCGTTTATTTTATTTTATATCCCTCGTGTTTTTTTGTCATTGTACGAAACTCCCTTCTGCCCAATCCATTACAGCACAGCCCTTGTGTTGTATTTTTCTTTGTACGAAATCTAGCTTCTGTCCGATCCATTACAGCATGCGTATCTTACTCAACAAATGTGCAACTGAGCTTTTGCAGTTTTATGTTTCATTTTTCTTTACGCAAAACCCCCTTCTCGTATCGAATCTGTTATGCATCTAATTATAACGGAGAAGAGGCATATGCGCAAAGAAAGCACAACTTTAGTCGAAGAAACCTAATCACATGTTTTTCGTTAAAAAAAAAATTATTCAGTGATTTTAAATTTATTATTATAGTTTTTATGTTAAGGGAGGTGTTTGTAATATTTCTGAAATATGAGAGATCTATATGGAATTAGATCTGATTTTAGGGGAGGACAATGTAAATTACCCAATACTTGGTCAAGGGTGAAAATGAAATTTCAAAAAAATCAATACTTTTAAATGGGCCAAATGTTCGCTAATATCAAACCTTGTAAGGGATGTACGCATAACTTTTAAAAATTGAGGGATCTAGATGTAATTACGTTTAATCTCAGGGAGGTATGTGTAATTTACCAATCTGATCACGAAAGATAGAAACGTATGCGGTATGCCAGCTGTATTCGATTCACTCTCTCTCGCTCGCGGCTCGAGCCTTTTGCTGCTCCTAATCTAAGTTCGTTACATTTATTTCTCTCTCTTCTCTCTCTCTCACACACAGACACACACACAAACACACACTGTATCAGAACAATCAGTTGAAGGGGTATGTATATTGTGTGCTGCAGAAATCTAATTCAATAAAAAACGTAGCGTATTGATTTGGGAACAAATTAAATACGTGCATATATTGCTATAATTCGATGTATACGTACACCTAGAATATACGCGTACGTATATATATATATAGAGGGATGACGGAGGAGGGATCGGAGAGGGAGAAGAGGGGGTTATCTTCGATGGACTCGATGGAGTCGCGCTGGGTGTATCAAGACGAGGAGGGCTCGGAGATCGACAACGACGGCGACGGCCGTGGCAGCGGCGGAGAGGAATCCCCGCTGCGCGATTCCGACGACGAGGATAATGCGGAGCAGAGGTTGATCCGGACCGGGCCTCGGATTGATTCGTTTGATGTTGAAGCCCTCGAAGTTCCCGGTGCCCAGAGAAATGATTTTGAGGTGAGTTGATTTTAGGTTAATTTTTTTCTGTCTACAAGTTTACAAACGTTTCTTTCCTCTGCAAGTTCATTTGTTTTTTTTGTTAATTCGTGTTGCTTTTTATTTCCCTATAAATATGTACAAATCCACAAGTAAGTCCTCCGGCTAAGCATCCTTTCAGTGTTACTGATCTCGCGTCGTGACTACGTATAAGAACAATATCATGAACATAGACAATAAAAAAATGCAACTTTATCACCTTCAGAATGCTTCAACTTCAAGTATGATCTGTTTGAGTGTGAATACATTTATTTCTTTGTTAAGCTTGTAAAATTCTCAAACCAAGCTCAAGGATACTGTTTTATATCATGCAAAAACTTCTAAGGATGATACACTTTTCGTCCAAAACAATCTTTAAAACCAGGTTGGGCCGTCATATAAGTCATTTGATTCGTGATTTCCATTGACAAATGCATAGTTTACGTCTAATTCACACTGTGGCCAATTATGACTAATTGCAATAGATAAGAGAACCCGGAACTGTACTCAACTTACTTTGCTACATGAGATAAACTTTTAACCACCAACACCTTATGGCGCTCCAAAGACCCACCAGACTTATATTTAAGTTCAATTCAAAACCCACTTACATCCAACAGGAGTCATCCCTTTTGGCAAGTCCATCACCTTCCATGTTACATTGAGTAAGAGACATCTAGAATTGGATTTTTGGTACAAGATCTATCACCTTCCATGTTACATTGAGTAATAGACATCTAGAATTGGATTTTTGGTACAAGATCTATCACCTTTTCTAAGAGCTATTGGAAGATCGAAGGACTCAATTTAATCAAGTTTAGAAGTACTGAACTCAATACCTACGGTTTTTTGAATTAAGTGGGCTAGACATAGGACATGAATATATATATATATATATATATATATATATATATATATATATATATATATC
>NW_012194989.1:638170-682885 GCF_000504015.1 Erythranthe guttata | reverse complement strand
ACTGTACTCAACTTACTTTGCTACATGAGATAAACTTTTAACCACCAACACCTTATGGCGCTCCAAAGACCCACCAGACTTAGACTTATATTTAAGTTTAAATCAAAACCCACTTACATCCATCCCTCTCACTGTGTCTCTCTCTCTCTCTATCTCTCTATATCTATATATATCTATATATATATATATATATATATATATATATATATATATATATATATATATATATATATATATATATATATATATATATATATATATATATATATATATATATATATATATATATATATATATATATATATATATATATATATATATATATATATATATATATATATATATATATATATATATATATATATATATATATATATATATATATATATATATATATATATATATATATATATATATCGTCACATTCTTGCGGATCTTTTTATGATAAGTCAAATATCTTCCTTACAATATGGAAATAAAAGCATTGATAACCTGAAATTTCCAACAATATATATTAATTCTTATAAAGTCCGACTCTGAGAACTAAATTCTTTTTCTCTTCCCAAAGAAATAGCAGTTGTACTTGATATTGACAATTTCATGATTAATAATGGCTATTATTTTGGTATCTTGATTTTGAAAATAAAATTGCAGGACGCCACTTTGGGCAGGAGAATCTTACTGGTCTTTCAAACACTTGGAGTCGTTTTTGGCGATGTGGGAACTAGTCCGTTATATACCTTCAGCGTGATGTTCAGCAAGGCACCCGTCAAGGGGAATGAAGATGTTCTGGGTGCACTGTCCCTAGTTTTGTACACCTTAATTCTGATATCACTGATCAAGTATGTTCTTATTGTTCTTTGGGCTAATGATGATGGTGAAGGTATATTGCATTTTGAACTTGCCTTACACAATGATTTTATTTACAATTAGGTAATTCATATGTCCATTCACAGTTTAGATGATGTAGACTTCGTGTTTGTTCATTTTCTTCAGGTGGTACATTTGCTCTGTACTCATTGATTTGTAGGCACGCTAAAGTTAGTCTTCTGCCCAACCAATTACCGTCAGATGCTCGCATATCAAGCTTCAGGTTGAAGGTTCCATCAGCTGAACTCGAGAGGTCTTTGAAAATAAAGGAAAGGCTTGAAACTTCTCTGACACTGAAAAAGCTTCTTCTAATGTTGGTTCTTGCTGGCACTTCTATGGTGATAGCTGATGGTGTTGTTACGCCTGCGATGTCAGGTGATTTTAGCAGATTCATCTTGGTACATTTTATTCCCTAGAGGATTTAGCATTTTGCTATTCATAGAAAGGAAGAAATTCAAAGCAATATTCATTTGTTTTCTATGTTTGCTGCTTGAAGTTAACAATGAATTCTATTTATATATGTGCAGTTATATCTGCTGTCGGTGGCTTAAAAATTGGAGTCTCTGGGTTTAGTGAAGGTGATTGATCATTTTATTCTACTTTTTTTGTTCAGCTTCTCAAATCTTGTAGCAGGAATTTCAGATCATGAATGCAAGCTAGTATATTCAAGAAACAGTCCTAGTCATTGACTGTGGTTGTTTTGTTAGGAGTATCTGAAGAACATAATTTCTTCATTCCACCCTGACTTTTAAGTACAAAGATACAAAGTACAGTCTGGTCTAGTAATTGTACACTGAAAGCAGTCTAAAATATTAGGACAATGAATCCAATACCATTCAATTATTTGAGTCATGTGATTTGACTCTAGAGATGGCTCCTTTGTAAATTTAATGAGGAAAATCATTTCTGATATTGTTTATGTTCCATAATATTAGATAAGACTTTGTTGATTTGGTCGCTATATTGCCAATTTATGACAGAAAATGATGCTCCCCGTGTACTTCTTGTAAGATGAGAAGATGTCAGCTGATGAATTTTGGGTGTTAACCCAATGGGATCTTTCACATACCTTCCATAGTTCATTTAAGATGTATACACCAAAAGCCTCATGGTTAGGTGGTTGCCGTACGGTTCCCTGACCTAGAGCACATTGTCTTGAAAATTTTGCAGTTATGTGTTCTGAAATATGACATACAATTACAACTTGGCTTCTTACATTTTATTTAAAATGACCATAATTTTGCAGTATTAGTAGTCATATACTCATGCATTTAGTGCGACCCGTGTAGCATAGCTGGTCACTTACAAGGTTCAGTTTTATGAAGTGCAGATCACGTGGTGATGATCTCGATTGCGTTTATTATAATTTTGTTCAGTCTACAGAGGTATGGAACAAGTAAAGTGGGGCTTGTAGTTGGTCCTGCTTTGTTTATATGGTTTTGTTCTCTTGGGGGCATTGGCATATACAACCTTGTCAAATATGATACGAGAGTTCTGCAGGCATTCAATCCAATTCATATCTATTATTACTTCAAGCGCAATTCAACCAAGGCTTGGTACTCTCTAGGGGGTTGTCTTCTTTGTGCAACAGGTAACTTCTGAAATACGCTTTATGTCGTTGCCGGAATTCCATAAAATGTATACCATACTATATATTTGTTTAATTTCGAAACTGAATCTAGGGGCTGGCTTATCTGTGATATGGCATAGAACTGCTTATGTATGACTAGTTCATTAGAAGTGAATATGTCTCTAACTGATTGTATTTCTATTACTCATTGTAACATTTCTTCTTATTAATTCCTGATGATCAGTTACATGACTCAGGTTCTGAGGCAATGTTTGCAGATCTTTGCTATTTTTCTGTAAGATCAGTGCAGGTAAGGACTAAGCTGTTTGCAGTTTTCCCGTCCATTTGGGTTTTGGTTTCAATGTTATAAAAGAGAAACTTTCTTTCTTCCTAGATATGTAATATTTTCTTACCAAGGACTTAATTTCTTGTGACAGCTTACATTCATGTTCCTGGTATTACCTTGCCTTCTTTTGGGCTACCTGGGTCAAGCTGCATATCTTATGGAGAACCACGTTGATACTACACAGGCTTTCTTTTCTTCTGTTCCAAGTAAATAAACTACGACCCTGATATATGTGTTGTGGATGTATTTTAGAAAGACTGTTAGCAGATCTTAATCATCTACTATGGATATGGCTAGTTCATGTCATAATAATTGTTACATTCTAGGTTCCAGGTTTTAAGTTATGACACTGAGGAGCTGATAATTCATTTCTAGGCATGAGTTAAATTGACCAGCAAGTGATATTTGGGTGGTTCTCTTTAATCTGCTGCAGGTGGAGCTTTCTGGCCTGTCTTCCTCATAGCTAATGTAGCTGCACTGATTGCTAGTAGAGCTATGACGACCGCAACTTTCTCTTGTATTAAACAATCCAGTGCACTCGGTTGCTTTCCTCGCCTTAAAATCATTCATACCTCGAGGAAATTCATGGGCCAGATTTATATTCCAGTGATGAACTGGTTTCTTCTGGCTCTGGCCCTGGTGTTGGTCTGCAATATCTCAAGCATTTATGAAATTGGGAATGCATATGGTAAGTCTCTTATCGCTTCTGTTCGAAATTTGAGTTATTTGATTATTGTTATGCTTGTTTCATTTACCTGGATTTACGGTTGTCTATAATTCTGTGCTAAAATAACGTTACATTTATGCTTACAACTGACCTCGTATATATACTATTACAGCCATTGCTGAACTGGGAGTCATGATGATGACTACAATCTTAGTCACCCTCGTGATGCTTCTGATATGGCAGATAAATATTTTTGTTGTGCTGAGTTTTGCTATTCTTTTCTTGGGATTGGAGTTAACCTTCTTTTCTTCAGTTCTGTGGAGTGTGGGGGATGGAAGTTGGATCATACTGGTGTTTGCCGTTGTCATATTTCTAATTATGTACATCTGGAATTATGGAAGCAAGTTAAAGTATGAAACAGAGGTGAAAAAGAAGATGTCGATGGATGTGCTGCGGGAACTAGGTCCTGACCTAGGAACTGTTAGGGCTCCTGGGATTGGCTTGCTTTACAATGAGTTGGCAAAGGGTGTACCTGCTATATTTGGGCATTTCCTGACTACTCTACCTGCTGTGCATTCGATGATCATATTTGTGTGTATAAAGTATGTTCCTGTATCAGTTGTGCCTCAAAATGAAAGGTTTCTGTTTAGGCGAGTCTGCGCCAAAAGCTACCACATATTTCGTTGTGTTGCCAGGTAAAATTTGTTACCTTTTTTTTCGCTCCCCAAACTTGCTTGTTGTACCTCATCTTGCGTATGGATAATCTTAATTCATTCCAATTTAATATTCCTATCTTAAGTAAGGTTTCATTCTTTTGCATTTGGGATTCTCTGGACATTTACATTTGATTTCTTGAGTTTAAATTTCAATAGCATGTCTGTTGTGATGTTTTTCTTGACTTCCGTGCATTACCGCTGATGCCAGTATCCATGGGGTTGGTCTTCGTTGACTAGTGCTTTTTATTCTGGGCCCCACATAGTAGGCTACTTCGATCATAGCTAGATTCGATAAAAAAGATATGGTCCTGCATCATAATACGATTTTTCAAATCTAGTTACACATGCTTTTGCGATAGAATACTGCCACTTAAAGTATTTGGGGCTGATAGAAAGAAGATTCCGTTACTTCATAGATTATTGTTTTGACTCCTGCCATTAACAGGTATGGCTACAAAGATGTTCGCAAAGAAAACCACCAGACCTTCGAGCAGTTGCTTATCGAGAGTCTTGACAAGTTCATTCGGCGGGAAGCTCAGGAGAGGTCCCTGGAGAGTGATAGTGACGACGATTCAGGGTCCGAAGAAGACCATTCTCTATCAAGAATACTAATAGCTCCAAATGGGAGTGTTTACTCACTGGGTGTCCCTCTCCTGGCAGAGTTCAAAGATACGAGCAATTTTGGTGCAGAAGCGCGTGCGTTAGAAGAAGGGAAGCTAGAGACTTCTTCTTCTACTGATCAAATTAGTATTGATGCTGAGCAAAGCCTTGAGAAGGAGCTGTCGTTCTTACGCAAGGCAAAAGAGTCTGGTGTGGTGTATCTTCTTGGTCATGGAGATATTAGGGCGAGGAAGGACTCTTGGTTTATTAAGAAGCTTGTGATCAACTATTTTTATGCTTTCTTAAGAAAGAACTGCCGAAGGGGGACTGCAAATCTGAGTGTTCCGCACTCGCATTTGATACAGGTAGGAATGACTTATATGGTTTGAAGTTTGCTGTTCATTGCAGCAGTTGAGTGTGTAGATTCCAATCGAAACTATCGTGGTTTTATATAGATAGCCTCAGCTGACTTTTGAGAGCTCCCGTTCGATGCTATATTTCGAAATTTTTAGCAGTTTTTGCTCTGCTTGTGATTTGATCATCACAAAAAGGTGGTTCAGAAATATTGTAATTAACACATTGATATGAAGTGCGATTTTTGGCCGTGTAATTCTTCTTCCGGGTGACTTGTTTGATGCATGTAGCCTCTTTAAAAAGTTTTTAGTATACCAACTCTGACATATCTGGGCATTGAAATTGAGGATGATAGAATTGACCTGCTTGTACTTCATTCATGATAGCAGTCCATTGTTCTTGCATAATGCCATCTCTTATGTGAAATTTATTAATTTGATTTATTTATTTTTTTAACAACTGCGCTTAATTTCCCTAATAGTGGACGAGAATTTTTGGCAAAATAATAAAAATAGTAAAAAAACATATATACAAAAAATTCTTTTTCAAAATGCACCATGAGCAAACTGTCAAACGACTTATATTGCAAAATATTATAAATGCAAAATATTCAACTCCAAATGTACATACAAGCCAATAACAAAACCATTTCGACTAACTTCTCATCCATCAGCGGAAATTCGACAAGTTGTTTGATGTTCATCATGTTCTTGAACTTTAGGTAGATTCGAGCAAAAGTATTTAGAGGAATCGGATACACCAAACGGTTTCTCTTCTCACTGCCTAAGATTACGTGTTTCTGCCTCACCCACCATCTCGTGTTAATCTCGTGAACAAATTATTTCAGTCAGCCGTATAATATTGATGCTGACAAGGCGTTATCTAGCAGGTGAATATGGCTGCTGCAATTTCTCACTTTCACTCCCACTATCTTTTTCAACGTCTGAAGGGGATTTGATGTTCAATGGTGATGTTTTAAATATATCTTTCTCGATCGATTTAAACTTGAGTCTCAAAAGTAATGAGTTGGACATTACTCCAATAGAGCTGAAACCCATTAGTGCACCGGCAAGTGAAGGTGACAGCATGGTTCCGGTCACAGGCAGCAATGTTCCAGCTGCTACTGGAAGTCCGACCTAGGAAAGACAAACAAAAAGGGTATTATTATAAATCATCTTTAATGAAGATATGAAGTTGCATAGTGGGGAGAAAGCTTACGATATTGTATGCAAAGGCCCACCATAGGTTTTGCTTTACGGTCTTCATGGTAAGTCTACTAAGCTCCAGTGCGTCGAGTAACTGCATGACAAAGGCCGTCAAGAGCAGGCACAGACAGATAAACACATATATATAGATATAGTTCACAAAATCTGCTTCTTATGCACATTAAGCTTACTACATTCACCAACTGTAAATGGTTACTTAGAATCATCAAAGTGCCGTTCGTTTAGTAGTTCACGATAGTAATTTAACTGATCTTCTAAGGCCTCTTTTGGTTGGGGAGATTAGCCACGATTAACTAAATAATATGGACTTTGTTTGATATTTGGTATACCGAATAACTTTCCAGGTCGACCCCGGAAATATTATGTTATCATTCATGGCTTATCTTGCCTTTTAGGATTTTTGTTTATTCGACCTTCCATGGTCCAATAATACAACTGAGTTTCATTAGATTAGTCAATTTATCTTAGCGAATCCTATCTTGGCAATCAAACGAGGCCTAATACTATATCTTCTTCCTGCAGTCACATTTTTCTGCGTCTACTTCACTGGTATTGATAACAGGTATGCAAGCGAATATTATCAAAATGGCAGACTAGAGCCTCAAATCCCACAATATACTATGATACATATATTCAAAACTAATTAAAAGAAAAAAAGAAAAAGAAAAATTAAGAGAATTGAACATATTGAAGGACAAGATTTCGAACATATTAAAGGAAAATATTTCTGAGATGAAGCCAGAGCAACTTTAATACCTGGGACAACCTGTTCTGCATTAGAACAATCGAAGATACCTCACTAGCAGCCCCAACACCTCCACCAATGGCAATACCTACATGCGACGAAGCCAGGGCAGCTGCATCATTGATTCCATCACCAACCATAGCTACAACGTTCTGACCATCCTGAAGTCGGATTATGAAGTTCTTCTTTTCATCAGGTTTGACTCCATGCAGCACCTGTAATCAACCATCTATTTAATATGGTTGCTTATAAAATGGAGAGACTAAAGATAGAATGTCTATCATTTGAATCTGAGAATTTTATAGTTCGTGTACTTCCAATGTTTCTGTCTGATTCACTGCTAGCTATGTGTACAAAATTTTCCATATCTCCATCTTAACAATGCATGATTATCACAAACCTATGCATTCAAGTATTCCAATCGTTTGGTAACTGTGAAAACCAACTTGGCAGAAATAATTAGTTATTATCATGTGGTTGGTATCAAGATCCCCCATCCAGTTGGAGAAACTAATAAACTAATCCAAGCTCAGAGGACAGTAACTTAGCCAGAAATACTAAGTGACGATTCAAGGTAAGCAGGAAGTGGCTAGCAAATTTATGTCATGTAAATGCTCACCCTTTCCCTCGGAATACCAACAGCAGATGCAACATATTCGGCGGCACTTTTCTTGTCACCAGAAAGCAAATAAGTATTGATCCCTTGACGAGTCAATGATTCTATAACATGCTTGGCATCTTCTCTGATTTGGTCCTCAACGTAAACTACTCCGGCAAGAACACCATCAACTCCAACATACACAACTGATTGATTCTTAAACTCCTCAGCTTCTTGGAATGGACTGTCGCCGACTACCCCATGCCTGCACGGGTTAAGAAAGCTGATATTTAAAAAAACTTTGAGAAAAATGTATGAAGTAAATGTATTTGCAAGTGTGTGGTTATACATGGAACTGAAAATTGCAATTCCAAAATCAAGGCACCAAGCTTGCGAAACACCAAAAAAAGAGTTAACAACATGCTTCTGTCAATCTTTTGACGGAGTGGCCAAGCTGCAAATATCTGGTGATATATGGTACTAAAACTGATCATCTTACAAGAAGGGCATTGAACTTGTATACATACATTTTAATAAGATTTCACATCCAAAATTTCACACATGATGTCACGGAAAGTTAACATAGTCAAAGAGCTTGGTAAATCTAAGATGCTACTAGTTACATAAAGTATTGTTAGAAAACTGGGAACAAAGAGTACAGGATCCTCCTTTCAACATCAAAATATAACAATGGATTAAGTGATTCAGGAAAAAAAAATGCAAAAATACCATGAAGAATGAGAATTAAGTGGTTGTAATACCTTGATGAGTAAAATTATAGAGCTAGTGGTGAGAAATTTTAGCTAAAGCTTACTTGACACCAGAGATAATGAAGAATATTGAAATTAATTACCTCTGAACCCACTCCAGTGTACCAACTGCTACCTTTTTTTCATCAACAGTTGCTACCGCGCCAGACCCAGGTTCCTCGGTAAATGTTCCTTCAGTTACCTACAAGTAGAATCCTTAAAAAATCTAAATATGTTCGCTAACAATATATGGAATTAATTTCAAAAATTAAATGACGGGTATCAAAAATTGATTAGAAGTCCGTTATGTATATGAAGGGTTGACAAAAAATGTTATCTGTAGAAGACCAGAAAAAGTTCCCCTTAAAAGCATCAATCAACTTTGTTGTTTAATTATAGCAAGGTGGAATCTAATTTTAACCTGAAATTACTGCAATCAGACCTTCATATTTCTGATTTCATGATATAATCTCAAAGTAGCACCAATAGACAAATAATATACCTTCACATTTGGACAATTCAGAGCCTTTGCAGCATTCACAATTGCTTTTCCAATTGGATGAATTGTACTAGATTCTACTCCAGCTGCTAACTGCAGAACTTCAACTTCAGACCAGTTATGTCTTGAATTTGAATCTAATCTGCATTGAAGTAGGTTCATTATTATCTTGAAGGAGATAAATTACTTTTAGTAACTAAAATGGGCACAATTAAAATGCAATAATACACTTCAAGCTATCAAAGCTAGTATTCTATAGTGTACTTAGAATATGCATGTCATACATCTAGAAAGATAAGTCAACCGCTGAGCCCACTCTAGCTCAGCCATACCACCCAGGCTGCAAACCGCACGAGAAGGAAGCGATTACAGCAAGCAGCTGGAGAATTAAAGCTTCATCTATTAATTTCCCAACCCCGAGGCAGTTTACTCGGCCCATCCCATAGTTTCCATAACTACTCAAGGTTGTGTGTGACTCTCTATAAAAGGACCACCAGTTCTATGAAACAAAACAACATTAAAAATATATTTATTGCCAGATCGTGCTAGCAGTATGTGAGGTTCATCCTCAGCAGATGGCGCTGTTCACTTACAGTCAAATGACAAAGCAAGTCATTTGATCACAACTATGCACTCCCATCCTTGACCACTTTTGGGAACCGTAACATCATTAGCTCTGGTGTTGAGCTTGATACTGCAAGGCAGTCATCTATTTAGTCATCCCAATACATTCCTCTTAAGAGCAATGAGTAATGACTCTCCTCCAAAGTCTATTTCCTTGCTGGCAAAATTTCCTAGTAATTTATAAAAAAGAATCTGGACTGAATTTATTGGCCTGTGCTCTGTCTTATATAGTAGTGCTCATATAATTGCAACTGCTTCTCCATTAAAGGCACAGGAGGTGAGCGTAACAGGACAAAAGCAAGCAAACTTTGAATTTCATGATTACTCCTCAGCACAACTGTAGAAATTACTATCCTTATAGATTTGCAAGCAAAAGTTAGAACGTGGAATATATATGAATCACCTACTACACTGAGATCGACTTTGTGGTGATTTTTAAACTAAGGTCAGATATAGGTGGGACTTAAGTAACTAAAAGTGTAGCTCAATATTATTTGACCAAAATGGCATAATTAAATAGCAAAAATCTGTACTCAACTCTGAATTTGCATATTTTTGCCCCCCTTGTATCACTACTTTAGTCACAGTAGGTTTTCCAATCGTTAATGTCCCTGTTTTGTCAAATACAATTGTGTTAACTGTTGAAAATTTTTCCAAGATACTTCCACCGCGCAAAAGCAGTCCTCTTGTGGCACCAAGTGAAGTTCCGACCTGAATATGTCAACTAATATTTAGCTAGCAGTACAAGAAAGTTAAGATTCAGTGAGCATCGACACGAATCAAATGTATATACAAATATTACCAGCACAGCTGTAGGTGTTGCTAGCCCAAGTGCACAAGGACATGCAACAACCTGCACTCGGCAAAAGGAGATAGCTCACATCAGCAAGTTTAATAACGGAGTTGAACCAAATTCACACATTGATAATTTAAGGAAATCTTTTCAAATAGTAGATCGAGATTACAACAAGTACAGAAACACTGGAAAAACTAAATTTTCTAGTCAATGCAAAATGTAATATGAGGTTAAGTTGGAGGTGGCTCAATCTACCCATTGGCAAGCATGTGAAGTCTGATAAATACTCTTTAAAATTTAGTGCCAAAGCTTAAGATGAGTAGCATACTGTACCAGAACACTACAGGAAAGTTGCAACGCCAATGACATCGAACTTCCTTGGTGAATAGCAGCTGGAAGAATTCGTGAACCAAAAAGATTCCAGAACATAAATGTGGCAGCGGAAAGGGCCATTACCCCATAAGTAAAATGACCAGCAACCTAAACAAAAAATAGCAGCATTAATTTACTGTGACTGGAATAACAGAAAGTGTAAATTGTACTGCATGCATGATGATGAGCTAATGTAAAATAAAAAAAAATAATTGGTTGGTCACAAACATGATAATTGGAGCACAAGATAATGGATCATAGGCACAACTCTCTTAGTTCCATGTTGCAAGATTTGGTTTCACACCGCATAACTTAAGTTTGTAAGCCGTAAAGCAAATTTATGGGTAGTGACAGACACGGATGGGTGATTGTAGTAGTTGGGCTGATTCAAGGAGAGGTAGAGATTTCCAACATGATCTGACCCAACAGAAATCTAGATAATAGTTACAAAAATGAGATGGATCAATTCACAGCCAGGTTGGTCGAACAAACGAAAAAAATAAAAAGACCAATTAACTTGACGACCTGACAATAAATCTACGTGACTGGATCTTATTAGCTCTGATGACTACCATTGAAAGAAGATGTAAATGGTGTAACATTAGCACATCCATATCCTCACTGGGATAAAATGCACAACAATTTTAAAAAAGATTCCAACGTTTTAAAAAAGGAATTGAATTAAGTTTAGGTTTTAAAAAAGTCAACTCGTTAGATTATATGCATACCCAATTAATTGATGTGGCAATATATCATTATAACATTCGCCACAATTGTCTATCTTCTCACATTTTAAAAAACAAGTTATAAAGAATGCATAATAAAAGGAAAGAATGGATGAAAACTTAAACATAAATGAATGAAGATAAACTCAACCAAAACAGCTTCCACTATATGATGTGGAGATTTTCTTTAATCTTGTGGGGAAGCTTATACGTTGTATCTACCGAAGGATAACAATTAATAATATGCAAATATTAACAATATTCCTAATTTTATTTGAGAACCAAGAAAAGACGATCGATTTCCACAGATTTGCGAAATTTCTTACAGCCTTCTCAGCATATAGAGCTTATAGAGTAAGTAATGTAAGGGTGCATATATCATAATCAAAGTATAAAGAGGAAGTTCCAGGTGATGAACCTTGTCAGCCAACCGTTGTACAGGAGCTTCCCTAGTCTGTGCATCTTCAACCATCCGAACAATGTCCCCAATTGCAGTCTCACCACCTGGCCTCCGCACCTCGATTGTGATTTTTCCATTTAGGTTTATGCTTCCAGCTGCCACTTCAGCCTTATAAAAAATGCATCGTTGATTAAAATAGCAATTCCCGAAAAAAACATATTACATCCCCAACAAGTTCAAAGCTGACAACGATTGAGATGGTCAGCCCCTCCCAATTCTCAGGTCCGAACCATGTGAGTGAAGGGGGAAAAGGATGAAATTAAATAAAACGATAGAACATAAATTCAAATTTACTTTCAATGAGTTCAAACTTTAGAAGGGGTATTTGGTATGTGGGCCAAGTTTGTTCTATGAGATATAAGTGAGGGATGGATAAAAGTTATTACCTTAGGGTCATAGAAAACTAGTATTAAACCCCATGTTCCAAAAAAAAGTTTAAACAAAGCATTTGTGGAAAATTTCCTATATGTCCTCTGAACTTAGATAATGATTCCCTTACACACACTTTTACCACTCTTTCTTTGAGCAAACAAGGCAAGTGATTTTCTTTCCATCTACCTTTACCTTCCATACAGAGTTCCTTCATGCCAGACATAGCCAAAGAGGCTACCCCTTCAACGCTTCTTTGCACCATGATAGTATAAACTATAAACAGAAAATGCAAGGAAAAAAGTATGAAAATATCATTACCCCGGGTAATTTAGTGACAGGTAGAGGCTCCCCTGTAAAACTTGACTCGTCAACACTGCTCCTGCCTGCTTTAACGATTCCATCAGCTGGAATACGGTCCTACAAGCATGATAACAATGTATGAGAAATCAATGTGGAAAAGTATGTGAATGAGCATCATATTGTTAAATTAATAGACCGCTACAGCAGCACATACATATAAGATAGTGATTGTTTCAATAGAAGTATGACGACCTAAAGAAAGAGCTTCTCATTCGCAAACAGATATCCGCATTTAATGAGCTCCATGAAAAAATAAGGGTGACTACAAGGTTGTTAAAAAGACAGTAGGCAATACTTACACCAGGCAGGACAATGATTTGATCTCCTACAATGAGACTGCTTGAAGGTACTTCAACAGTTGAGCTCAATTCTTCTGCATTGCCATTAATCAACAGACGAGCTTTTGATGGCAAAATACTGAGAAGGCCAGTCATATCACTGGTTGCTCTTATCTTGGCTCTCTGTTCTAGATTTCTCCCAAGTAAGACAAACGCTATCAACATAACCGGTTCTTCAAAGAACATTTTCCATCCCTGTGCAAACAGAAGTTTAATTACCAGAACGCAGCTTCGGAAACCAACCAGACAATATATCTGTATAGCCATCCCTAATAATTATCAAGAAAGTTATATGCTTTGGATAAAATTAGGTATTGCTTGCGATGTTTCTATTAACGTCCAACCAAAACGCCGTGTAGGAAGTTTAGTTAACAAATTACCAGTTTTGGCATTAAGGCTGCCAAGGAACTGACAGCAAAGGATGATAAAGCCCCAAGGCCAACCAAAGTATTCATGTTTGGGGCCCCTCTGAGAAGACTTTTCATACCATCCACAATAAGTTGGCGGCCGGGGCCAAGCAATGTAAAGAGAGACAAAGACACATGGAATCCTGTGGAGTGCAATGCATGGATCCATGCAGCCTTGGCTCCAACGAAATGAGAGAGATGGCCAAAGATGCACACAGCACAGAGAGTCCAAGAAACAATAAGTCCACGACCTGTTAATAGCAAATTTACCATCATGTGATGTGCCAACATATTGGCCTTAAATGCAACAAATGATTTAAATCACGTGTCATCAAACTCAAACGTCTTAAGTTTCCAGAAGAAGTAAATTAAAAATCTTCCTAAAAATCAGAGGCATGGTTAACTATATAAATTTTATATACATTAGTTATTAATACCATTTACATACAACAGAACTTGCTTCATATTCATAACATTCACAATGGTATCACTTTTCTCTATCCTGTCAACATTTCCACCAAAACATACATTTTGAGCATATATTATCAGATTTTTTAACTAACTGCATGTTGTAATTGACATTATGCAAAAGCATAACATTTCAGGGAAATGCAGGTCTAAGATATACCAACACACTTGTAATTTTTCTATGTTGAGTTCCACCGTATCTCTTTCTTTCTATTCCCATTTTTTTATCAGCAATCCCATTTTCCGAATAATATTTATAGTAATATACAGGGGCAAGAAAATATTACCACTTTTCTTTAGCAGCTCACGCTTCTCATTTATTTTCTTCTCAAAATTCTCGTAGAAGTTCACCCTTCTTAAATCTGCCAACAAAACGAACACTGGATATTAATAATACAAATACACAACCCAAAAGTTAGCTGTAGAAAAAGTGTTGAGTTTAAAGTTGTATAAATCACAAAAAATAAGCAATGTTCAATCATGTACTGCCCTAGGTAGCAGAGTCTGTTCGGTATCTCAAATGCTCGTCTACAGAGGACGAAGTATGTTTGGGACCACTAACATTAGACTATTGAAAAAGCTTTACTACATCTAAGTTGGTGAGTAGAATTTGAAAGATAATTAATGAATAGGCAACCTTGATGAAAGTAGCCAGCCAGAAAAGCATTATAAACACTAGGCTAGGCTTTTTCCAACAAACCACTGGGGGGCTTGTGCTTTCACAACAACATTAAGAGCACCTCCTCGAAGAAGGAAAGTATATGCACATCAATGGAAAGATAAAAGGCTGTCTCTATACAGAGTCCAAAAAAATTGGATGTTCCGCTCACCACATAACAAGAAAATTTAAATGTCATCTGGAAGTCCTGGTACTCCATTGTCATCCAGATACTGTACGTGTAAACGATTTCCCAATTCAAATTTCTTGAAACATCACTATCATTAAAACTATTTACTTACTAGACTCGATCTTTAGGATACAATTTACTCATAATACAAAATGTGCACAATTGCAAAAAACTGTCAGTTCTACATATTCGGTTATCTATAAACCCTCACAACATACCACGAGTACAAAATACTACTGAACACGCACTTCATTTTTTTCTGAGTCAGCTGGGATTTCATTTATATAATCTAACATCCTAAGAGTTGATGACCACAAAAAAGTAAATGATGAGGTTGCGCGCTGGATTTCTATTCTAAACACCTAAAACTGCATCCGCACTCAGTTCGGGTCTTTGGGAATGTATATGAATTTTTACATTTACACAGCTGACACCAACCAAATGAAAGAGGCCACACGGTTTTAAAAATGGAAAAGATCGTTTCCCTACTTTATGGAAAAAAGCAACACAAATTTGACAGTAAGATCGAATTAACCAAAAAGTCAAACAACCAAAAAGTCAAACATTTCCATATGTGCTCATGGCCAGCCACATTTCAGTCGAATCGCATTCTCAATTATGAGTAAAACTGTAGTCTGTTCCAAACTTGATCACTAATTTCTTAATAATATATTGTGTCAAGATGATAACCTGGATCTTCTAAGCAATAGAGAAAAACCAAAACAGTCTTCTACAAGATCTCAAGTTGATCTAACTATTAACATGTGGTCCCTCCAGATGCATAAGTTTTGCAAGATTTATCTCAACGAATATCTGACCAACGGTGCTCTGCAAACCAAATTGTATATTGATGCACTAAGAGATTCTAAAGTAGAAATGCTATCAAAGTTAATTCTGTGGCTCAAATATAGATTTAAAGAACTCATAGTAAGGGAATGAAA
The DNA here is from genome assembly GCF_000504015.1 of Erythranthe guttata. The sequence goes on along the minus strand of NW_012194989.1, from coordinate 667,234 downwards.
TAGCATGAATCATTTGCAGATATATCCAGAGCTCAGATTTCATTAGAAAATTCAAGAGAATCAAACAAGAATCTCAAGAGAATCAATATACCATCATACCGTGTTACGAATTTATTATGTTTCTCCATTACTAAATTTTATAGGAATTTGGTGAATACAAACTCTGATACATATTTTGCAATGCAAAATACAAACAAAAGGAAGCTTCGCCTACAAAAAGATTGTTCATTACACAGCTAAAACAACCATTATTTTCCCTAACAGTCTCCCTTGCAAAAGCTTATACATTAATCCTTTTGGACAAAGGAAGTCAATCTAAACTTAAGTTTAGGAACAACAATATTTTAATAGTAAATCCGCTCAACAGGATAGAAATGCCAGCCTTCAACAAATCCACCACTAGAAGCCGAAGAGACACACCTATTGATGAAAAAACTATGTGATTAGAATATTTGGGACTGACAAGAAGGTCAAACTTGGACTAGAAAGATGCTACTGAACATGTATAGAGCTAGGACATACCATGAAGGAGAATGGTTGTCTTTACAAGAATCTGTTGCACCCTACAACTGAATATCCCCTTCAATAGCTTCCTGATCTGCCAATTTCCCAAGAAGCTATGCATAAGTTATACGAAGGCCAAATGTAATTTTTGTTTTGTCTGACTCAAAAATCTAGGTACTATGTTTCCATTTTTTAGCATATAATAAAACAAGTGTTCTTACAAAGATGGATACCATAGTTATATTTCTTTTTTAAGTTCTACGGATGGTTGTACGTAATACAATACAAAACGTTAAGCATATTCCTTTCGTCATTGCCACCTTACATTAATTAGCTGTTTTTATCCCTCGCAAACACTAGTTTATTACGCCTTATATTGCCCAGCATTGGAAAACATGAAGAGAAAAAAAGAGTACTTCAAGATAAAAGATGAATTGTATAAGAACAGCATTCTTGTAAAAACAAGATTAAAAACAGCTTACAGTTAGACCCGAGTGCTGTTAGTTAAAACTGCAATTTACAAATTCTCCATTTGCCCATTCATTTTATTATGGCTTGAAAAAACCAATACCATATTTAATTATCTTCTAAGAGCCTGATTTTGGAGAGCAGAAGCACAAAACGACCATCGGCTACTTTTACCACCGTTCTCATTGTAAAACTAGAACAAGCGGGCCACCAGAGATGGTATGCAAGAATTCTTGTTATTATCAACCATTCACTAACAGACTTATCTAACATTGAATACGAGTATCTATCAATGAATCGGACGAGCAACCACTAGAATAGGTTGCCCGTGCATCACTCTAGTGTTGCAACATACGGATAAGGTAAGATTGCCAACAACCCTAAACAATTAAGTCAAACCAAAATTTTCATGGGATCAAGAGCAATTAAGTTTCTCGTTGCAGTAATCTATCAACAACAAAGAGCACCAAGTTACAATCATCAACTCATCAATGTTCATAACATAGTCGCATGAGAACGAAGGACAAACATTGCATGATTATAAGTGCAAAGAACTGTGAAGTAATTAAATATCCAATTAATAGATACAAAAATGCAGACCTCTGAGATTGGATTTGAAACCGCAATTAGTCAAATGCTTCGCGAGGGCCTCTCCTATATCCTCTCGCCAGTTAGGTACAACCTTGGCTTCAGATGAAGGCCATACAATTGCTGTCTCGGTAGTGAGATTTACACTAGCTGAAGAGACCTGCGGCTGTTCATAATTTTAACAGTTTAACTATTAATCATTTTTTTTTTGAGTAAAAACTTCTTGCAAAAGAAACTTCCAAGTTTATCCATATCATTAAAAACCACGAAGTTTCTCAGCTAATTATCCTCCCATAAATATTTCTATCTCAGGCAAATCAACACTAACTTTTAAAGTTAAGATTGGTTATCCAAACATAATTTATGGTTTACTAGGTTGACTGCATTACCACTAGTATAGGAAAATTGGAATATCGGGAAGAAAACATTTTAAAATCTCATGCTGAGTGCAAGAATTTTATCGCTACCTTATGTCGGCCATTAGTATTTAATAAAAAATACAAGAAAGACACTACAGGAGTTGCACAAGGAACGGCAGAATCTCCATTTCAAATTTAATAGATCAACAAGAAGAAACTTTTTTCTTGCTTAAGAACAATAAGCACAAGCTATATAACACGTGGGATTTTTAATTTTCGAGTATTTAACTTCTTTCCTTCTCAGATACTCCACGGATAATAAAAAATAAAATAACATGAGAAGCACAAATCAACAAGGTGTGTGGAATGAAATATAGATGCACCCTAAAGTATAAGCACTTACTTGACTTTCTAAAATTCTTTTCACGCTTGCTGCGCATCCCCCACATGTCATCCCCTGCAACAACAGAGAAGTTAATTATTTGAACACGAAAATAAAATTTCAAAAAAAAAGGGAAAAACATACAAGTTTTTATACATATATAATCAAGAATAAGCCAGTACTCACTTCAAAGCCAATCATAAGCCAGAAGAACAACGAATTTTTTTTGGGGTCAACAGCAAATATTTTAATTAATTAAATAATAATATTGAGAAAAGAGAACGCAAAGCAAAAATAGCAGTAATAAGAAACTAAGTTTGAGTGAAGTGCTTACTCCAACATCGAGAATGATTACTTCAGAACTCAATGGAGAAGCACCCGCAGCCCCGGAAGTCACGGCGCTTGCCTTAGCGTCGCCGCCTTCAGCCGCGCCATCTCCGCCGCCGCCACCTCCACCGGCACCGCCATCGATGCCATCAAACCCTCCGCCGCCGGACGACGCAGACCTCACAGAAAACTGCAACCGGTTCCGGCGCAGGTCCACAGAGTCATGTCCCCGAACCAAATGACCCGGCCCGAACCGTCTCAGCTCGACGCGCCGACTGAGTTGGAGGAGAGCGATTTGACTCGGGAGAGTGGTGGAGAAGCGGCGGTGGAGGTGGGCGATGATAGGGGTAGAATGGGAATTGAGAGACCTGGAGAGTGCCGCAATCGACATTGTAGAAGCACCAACCGAAAGCAGTGTTGACTCCATAACCGTTTTTTTTCCTTCTCGCTCCTCTTTCTCTCTCTAGAAATGCGTGTAGTTGTGCGGCTTTTTCGGCCAAGCTTTTCTGCGGCTTCGGATTCGGAGAGCGGAGAAGAGTGTAGAGAGAGAGGCGAGAGTACAGAATTAAAAGCGCTAGTTAGGTGGGAGCGCTTCTTTGTTGATCATCGTAATTAATTTACTTTTGTTTTTTAGCGTCTTCTTTTCCTTTTCTGACAGTGTGAAGCACGTGGCCGTTAATCCCAGTTTCCCAAACACGTTTTACATGATTAAATATTTATTTGAAACAATATTTACTTTAAACTTATTTAAATTGATGTAACGAAATTAAGATGAACTCGAAATCTTAGTCCCACCTTCCCTTTGTATCTCACGGGTGTATTTATACATGTCGTATGGAGGTGAGCTCCCTCTCTGTCTCTGGTTATATTTACACATGGGTGTAATATGATTGTTTCGGGATGTTTGTTTGCGGAATGCGAGCTGTCATGTTCTTTGTGAGTTCAGTCCATTCAAATGAGGAAGACTCGAGAATGTGATCGCTTCCTTTTAAATCATAAGTCGGCATTTTCATAGTCCATTTCATTTTACAAGTTTTTCATCTTCCTTTGTCTATGCAACGAATACAGTCACATCTGCTGCCTATAATTAATATACGTGTATTAGTGGGTCAGGCGGGAGTGGACCTTGACTTTGTAGGCTTTTATTGTTTGGATCTATAAGGCAATCCAGTATGTATCGATCTCGATCTCAAATTCATGCTAAAGAGATGATCTATGTCACAAAAATTTCCATCAAAATGGTGCACAATAATATGTAATTGTTACATTCTTTTATTGAACTATACATGCTTATTGATTATTTGAATTTTGTTCAACTATATCTTATGATGTACTGTATTTAGACGGGAGGATTTAAGACATGTATTCAAACTTATAACATTTCGTATTGCATATCTTATATATAAAAGAAAGAAACGCTGGGCAACCCTAGAAAAACCCTAATAATATTTTTGTAATTATTTATTTTTAATTTTTTTAATACTACTAATTTTCAACTATAATTTTTAACAATTATCAAAATTGAAACTAATCCGTGAAGAATCCTACCATAATGGTAATTATTTATTTTTCATTTTTTTAATACTACTAATTTTCAACTATAATTTTTAACAATTATCAAAATTGAAACTAATCCGTGAAGAATTCTACCATAATGGTACTTCTGTAATTATTTATTTTTAATATTTTTCTCTACTAATTTCTAAACTATAGTTTTCAACAATTATTAATCTATTGATATTTTTTCACCTTTTGATATAATATCCCGTGCATCGCACGGGGAAAGATGCTAGTATATGTAAAAATATATAATATTCAAAAAAAAATATGGGGTCAAAGGATCCACCTCTAATTACGTGAAAAATAATTATATGTCAGTACAATTTTGCGTTACTCAATCTATATATAATATAAAAAGAGGATCTATGCCCTCAATGATTGACATGTGGCAAATGATGATGTCATTTGTCAAAATTGCTTAGTTGGAGTTCAATTGATGAGGTGGATTCTTCAATTGATTAGGTGGCATTTTTATTTATGGATGTTTTTAAGTTTTTTCCTATTTTACATTTACACAATCATTAAATAATTACCACATGTATATATATTATTTCCAAAGTTAATATTTTTATAAATTCGAAATAAAAAAATCTTATTTATATTTTCAGTATTTCAAAATATATTTATTGAAAAAAATTCATGAAACTCAATTTTTATACGAATATTCAAATAATTTTCATAAAAATTATATTTTTTTTAAATACTAAAATATTAAAATATAGGAATATGTTGTTGTTGTTTTCTTTTTTCTTTTTTTTTTTAAATTTTTTTTTCAATATTTTAGAATATTCGAATATCCATCCATTAAAAATAATAATAAAAAAATGTTTTATTTTTTAATTGAACTATTTAATAAATATACAATATTTTTTGTATATAATTTTTATTATACCATATTTCAAATTAAAAATAATTATACTATTTAATAAATATGCAATATTTTGAAATTTGAAAATTTAATACTTTAAATGCAGTATATTTTAACAATTTAAAGCATATTTGTTGTTTTCTAAATTTTTTGTGATCTCCAGCCCGCAATTGTTAGGACAAGAAATTGTTTTCTAAATGCAGTAATTTTAAAGTATATTTCGAAAACACTATTTATTATATAATATGTTTCGAACTATAAACCGGATTATGCATTATATTTGTCAATTACTATTTCAAATTAAATATCAAATCACCAATACAAGGGAATATTTAATATTCCAAGATTCCTTCATATCATATTTGATTGATTTAATTTACACTTTAATTCAAAATTGAATGGTAAAAAATAAAAATCGTATCTCCATATTTAATGTTTTTATATTGCAAGATTTTTTCCACAAGTTATTATTTTATTTTTTTGGGTTGTTTCCTTTATTTGTTTGATTTGATTTGATTTACTAATATATAAATCTTTTGAATTTTTAATTTTCCCATAGAATTAAGTTCATTTTCAGTACTATATATATCCCTCTATGTTCATTTCATTTTTATCTACCACCATTCGATTACAAAGTGCACAATGTTCGTATTATACAGTTTCATATTACATTTTTTTATAATTATTTTTATATATACATATTAGTACTATTTGTATTTCTTTCTTTTGAGTTTTAATTTTAATATACTTTTTTAATTGTTTTCATGCAGTTTATTAAATAAAGTCGTTCATACTTTATGAAGATCAAAAAAATTGTTTGCGCTCATTTCAAACAATGTGTTCTTTGCAACGCGTATTTTGATCCTAATTTCGATCCATGTATGTGCGTCTCATGTAGGGAATCAATCAAAGTCGTTCCACGCTCTGGATCTTGCATTGTATGTTCCTTGAAAATATAGTATTTTTATAATTAAAAATTTACATTAACATCATTCCATGTATTTTGATATCATATTAATTTTCATTTATTTTAATTCTTGCAAATATAGTATATTTATAGACTTAAATGTTTAAACCAAATTGAAAAAAATAATCTTTATATATTATGAAATTTATATTTTTATTATTAAAATACAAAAACAAATGTATGTATATTTCATATATTTTGAAATTTTTCTAAAATTTGGATATGCATTTATTATATAAATAATTTCTCTATAATATGTATATTAAATACCATAATATCATAAGTTTTTATCATTTCAGTATATGATAATATCATAATAAGTTGAGTTTATTGCGAGATTTTTTGATAATATAATTGAACTGCATAATATAAACTATGCATGGTTTTCATATTTTGCATGATATCTATTAGTATGTCTGAGTCATTTCCATATTTTATAATATATATTGTGCACGTTTCTTCCATTTAATGTTTCATGAATTATTTAATTAATAAAACTAATTTCTTTTATTCTAATTTATTTTTTAATTTCTGATATAATTAGTTCTATTATATTTTTTCAAGTCTTCCAATATTTTAGAATGAAAATAATTCGTGTAATAAAATAAAATCACGTAAAAATTCAAAATCCGAAAGTAAATTAGACATTTGAAATTTCATATTAAAATTAATATCATCTAATAATTATTGTAATGCAATAACTATTTAAATATACATACTATTAATTTTCTTTTATTTAATTTCTGATAAAATTAGTTCTACTACTATCTTATGCATTTTTATATTTTAATGTAACAAATTAATCAATTATCCGGATTTCAAATTTTATATAATTTGAATATTTAAGTTTTCCTTTTAATATGTTGCCAAAATACTCTCCCAATTAATTTAGACTTTGAATGATTACTTATTTATGATGATTTCTTTTAGTTATCCAATTTTGGTAACTTTTTTTTTCAATCAGTGGCATATGGGCCATGTGTATATTCAGTTATGGTATCCGATTTTGATTTGAGTTGAGTTTTGGAACCAATATGGTATATGGTATATGTATATTCAGTTATGTATTGTATTTAATGATTTTGTTAATATTCCATTACTAAAATCCGAAATGTGAGGACTTTTGATCATATTTTTTTATTATTTTTTTGTTTCACTTTTATTGCCGCCCATGACCAATTAATTTGAAATTTGAATTCATAAAATTTCCTAAACGATATATCATAATCAAAACTATATAATCCCACATTCATTTTATTCACACTACCCCAACCCTTTTCTACACATAGTATAATGTACATTACATTGAATTTAATTTTTTTTTGTTTATATTTTTTGTGCATTTCAAAAAAAAATTAATTTTTTTTTGTAGTGTAAATGTACATTACATTTATATTTTTTGTTTATGTTTTCGTAATTTTTTATATATGTTTTTAACTCCATTTCATATTTCTATTTAGTTAAATAATAACATGTTATATGTTTTATGTTTTTCTTGCAGAGTATTTTCACGAATCCAACTTCGATCATACATAATTCATCGAAACGGGGTTGCTTACATTTTTTATTTACAATTATTTATTTTATTATTCAATAACTTTTATAATACGAATATTTTATTATATAGTTTTCTATAATTTTTTTTTTTAATTTTCTATTTATTTATTTGTATCATTAACACAATTTGATATATGATTTTTTTTTTGTTATATAGAAGTGACAAAATTTAGCCACTTAGTTGAGGCCAAATCATGTGCACTTGTGCAACTGTTGAAAAATAGGCAAAAATATATAGTGGAATTATCCAGTTACGTTGTTTGAGTGGAAAATACAAAGCATACAGGTACATATACAAATTCGCGGAATAAATGAGACTATAAAGAAATTAGAAATGCAAAATGGGATTCAAGGAAGTTTGACTGCAACATTATAGTTGTATGAAGTATGAACGCCATTGGCCCATCCTTTAATTTGGCAAAGCTACTATTAGGCTTATTTTCCCATTTTTTTTAGTAGGTTACAAAATTTTATATAAGTGTTTGCCGCACTTTGATTATTCATGGTAAATAGTTTTAAGATTATATATTATTCCAATCGATTAAGACAAGTCTTTCGTATATACGTCAATTTTTTTGTCTACATGATTCAATTTTAAAGAATCTATCACATTAAATGCTATATTATATTATAAATTTTGTTAGTATCTTTATTCACTTAATAATGTTTCGATGAGAATTACTATTTCTTTACATTCGTTTGACATTCACTCGTCATTATCTACTTTCTGTTTCCTTTATTTTTTTCATGTTTGTTATCAGTATATTCCAATCAATTTATATATTAATTTATTTTAACTTTGTCAAAAATATTGATATGAATTTGATATATTCAAATCTTATTTTCAAAACTATACGAGTTTTTAATTTTTTTATTTCCTCAAATTATATTCTTTAATTACCTTAAATGGACTGATTATTTTAATATGTCCTCCCAATCTTATATATTTATTTGAACTTAGGAATATCAAGTTTTAATTAGTTGACTTGATAAATTATATAAATAGGCAAAAAAAAAAAAAAAAAAGGAATCATTGATTATAGTTAGAAGTGTTTTAATCTTGCCTTCATGATCTGAATAGCATAATGTGTTTTGGTATAAATAAAAACCGCGTGAGTTTATTTAATAAGCTAATTTTTCAAATAAGCATGTGACATCATCAAACAACAATCAATACATTTTGTATTACTCTCCTCATAAAAGTGAAAGAAATGCTAAATATAAAATAGCGTGTTATATTCATATTATAAGAAAGGAAATTAGATTAATTGAAATTTTAAATATCATAACTTTTTTGATAAATGATCTTTTATTATAAAATTATTGTAGGCATGATAAATAATAAATTGCAATACAATGCTACGTCCGAGAAATTTAATTTGCATACAACCAAAAAGGACAATAGGCATGATTTATATTATACTAATCTATATAAAATATTTTAAAAAAAATATTGCCTTAACGAATGACATGTGTCAAGATGCTTATGTCAAACTTTGAAATCGCTTAGTTGAACTAAATTACTTATGTCTTTTAGTTAATTGATTATTTGTCAGCTTTTATTTTTGTATTATTAAATTGTTTCCTACTTAACTTTTGTACATACATATTCTTTTATGAATCTTATATTTTATAAATTCAAAAAATATTATCTTATTTAATTTAATGTTCCGAGAAACATAATTTTTAATATCTTTTTTTGTATTATTTTTTAATTTAAATATTTACGTTAATAAAATTTTAATTGAGACATACATTTGAATCATTTATGTCCAATTATATAACAATATATATTTTTTAGGTAAAATTTATACTCCTCCCATTCAGAGATAATGCTTTTAGGAAAATCGATTTGCTATTGCCGCCCAATTGGAATTTTTGAATTTTGAAATCTTATATTTTCTACCGTTTACATGTACTACATGCACACTTTATGGTAGTCTGTAAGTATTTTGGTTTGTTTAATAATAAAGTATGAGTATGATTATAAGTATTATTTTGAGTACAAATATAAGGATTAGTATCAGTATCAGTATTAGTATCGGTACCGGTACCGATATCGGTATCGGTATCGGTATCGGTATCGGTAACGGTATCGGTATCGGTAACGGTATCGGTATCAGCATTAGCATTATTTTTATCATTATCATTAGCATTAGCATTAACATTAGTATCAGTATTAGTATTACGATTAGTGTTAGTATCAGTATTCACAGTAGTATTAGTATTAATATTAGTGAATATAATATGTATCAATATCAGTATCACTGTTATCGTTATTAATATACTATTAATATTAGTATTAGTATTAACATTAGTATTAGCATTAGCATTTGTATTAGTATTAGTATTAGTATTAGTATTAGTATTAGTATTAGTATTAGTATTAGTATTAGTATTAGTATTAGTATTAGTATTAGTATTAGTATTAGTATTAGTATTAGTATTAGTATTAGTATCAGTATTAGTATCAGTATTAGTATTAATATTAGTATTAGTATTAGTATTATAATTAGTATTAGTATTAGTATCAGTATTAGTATTGGTATTAGTATTAATATTAGTATAATTAGTATTAGTATTAGTATTAGTATTAGTATTAGGATTAGTATTAGTCATAATATTAGTATTAGTATTAGTATTATTATTAGTATTAGTATTAGTATTTATATCAACATTAGTATTACAAGTTGCATGGACAATTATATATCTTAATGCAGAGAATAGAGTATGGGTAGCATAAAGATATTTATCTAGTTGAAATCAGACGTATAATGTTATTACAATTTTGTCTACAAGGAGGTTTGTAAGTGATTATGAAGGTATAGCACAGAATGTTGTGATTTTATACAAATCAATTTCATCACTAATGTACATTAGTGCCGCTCCAATGAATTTTTTTAATCTAGGTAATTTTATATAAATTGTATTTATTTTACATTCTTAGGTGATTTATTATTCAGTATTGTGCACGACTGAGAGAATATGAACAATGCAAAATGTGTATGTTACTCACAAGGTATTAGATGAGGTGTAAACGATTTCAATGCATGTATAAAATATCACTTTGATAACTAAATTTCATGTTAAGGATTCGAGTGCATTGGGCGAGATAGTTTTACGATTTGGGTCAGATGAGGTATTGTATATTTTATATCACAAGTATTTATTTTATATTTTATTTTATTATTATTTTTGTTTAAGTTTTGTATTTAAATCATACGGAATGGATATTTTTTTTGTTTTGGACTATATCATATTATATATCAATTAATTAAAGTTTTTACTATATTATTTAATTTAAATGTATTTTCATTGTTCGTGACCGTAGCTTCGTGTTATATTGTACCAACATTCAGATTAATGTACAAGAGCCATTCATTCGATTCCCCACTTGGAGTTGGTTGTGGCATTTCGGCGTGGATGGTTTGTACAAGATTGCCATTTTATATTTATGTAGACTTTTTGGCGATGATATAAAATACGAAATTGTTATTTTTTGTTCGGTCGTATTCGACTTAAATCCTCGACCTTTTTTTAGTTCGGTGATTTTTTAGAATAATATCTTTTGATCTAAAATTTGATCCCGTGCATCGCACGGGTGAGATACTAGTTATATATGTATATGTTGGTAGGTGAACTTTTCCATTTTCTATTTTGTGGGTAATTTTGGTGGTAGGTGAACTTAGGACTTAAACAATTCTAGAACTGTACTTTATTCTAGAATTACAATTCCCATTAATTGTATAGTTTCATAGTATTTTTATAAGACTAATTGATTGAATTTATCTAATTTCAAGCAATTAGCCCCTTTGAAAAAAAAATCGAAAAAAAAAACATATATTTTACGATGCCAGTTATAAAAAAATTTGAAAGTTATATGAATTATGTTTTTAAATTAAAATTGAATCGAAAAATCAAATTGAATTAAAATTATTATTGAAAAAACAATAACATAAGAAATGGATGTAGGGTGCATCGTGCCATGAAATATATAATTTGAGGGTGAACTTTGCCAGTTTTTAAATTTTAGGGTGCAAAGTGGCAATTTAGGTCATTTCCGTTGTGCAAACTGCAATTCACCCATAAAATTAATGTCCAATTATGATGGGCTCGGGTTCAATTTTGATCCAATTAGAAGCCTTTTAATGATGAATTTGATCTGTAATTGGATATTATTATTATCAAGTAAAATTATAAAAGTATGTATGGTGTTGTATAATGGGCTAGCGAACTGCGGACCCAATCTACGTTTATTTTTATGCTATATCCGGTGAAAATTAATATTAAGTTAATTTTTACTGTTGATTTTCACACACCAACGTGGATGTATGTGTGTTTGAATGGAAAAAATATATTTCACAAAATGTAGCATCGTATAAACCACAATTCACCCACTTAATATTAAGGGTAATTAATTACATTAATTAATGTGTTGCCCTCAGCTTCAGCCCCACCAACTTGTGGAAAGAAAGTGATTTCCCAAAGCACATTAATATCAGTTACATGTTGAAGCAAAATAATTCATTTTTTATGACAATTTGTGTTCTCACCTAAAATATTGTATTTATTGAGCACGAGCATTCATTTTTCTAGGTGGCATAAATAAATATATATATATACATATATATGATACTTGCATTGTTTTGGTGGGTAAAAGTAATACGTTTTGGTAAAGGAATAAATTATATTCCATCGGTTTATAATTAATTGTCGTTTTTCAGCTTTGCACAGGTATTAAGAATATTAATAAAAAAGTCTTGATTTTTAGAAAAAAATAAATTAAAAAACCTAGAATAACATTGATCATTTAATGATGTGACAAAAGATAATTAATTCTTAGAGTTGAATTACTAAGATTAAAACAAAAAAATGCATTTAATTTCGGTATTGAAAATTTAAAGTGATAAAAAATATGGAACAAAAATATTATTTTTAAAGACACTTGTTATAGAACAAATTGTGATGATGGTGTTTGTTCCACTTGAACAATGGATTTCAAGGTGATTTGAATTATGTCCTCTTTATGTTTTTGGGATTTTTTAAAAATACTTTAGTATAAATAATTGAATATAATCAAACTGGGTTCCGGCGAATTGCAATCTTGGCGGCGTAAGGTGAGCTTTAAAGGTAGTTCGAAATAAGGCCTTGCAAATGATAAAATACAGTTAAACATTTATAAACTAACACAATTTCTATTAATTTAGTAGAATATATTAAACTATCGAGTTAATAGGATAGTATGTTGTCACCTAGTCGGGACTAAAAAAATTATTATTCAAGTGAGGTTATTGATTTATCGAGTTTTTACTGTAGTTGTAACCTGATAAAGTTTTCAGAAAAAAATAAAAAATAAAAAGATAATTAAAATTTTATTATTTGCTAAACCAAACAAAATACCCTTAGAGAATGGTCATAGATGGTACTCGCAAGTCTACTGATTGTTAATTTGTTATTCAAGAAAAATAAATAAATTATTATTATTGAATAAAATATATACAAAATATTATTGAATTGGTATTTTCTCAAAGAGAGAGCAAATTATGTTATATTCCTTTTATTTTGAAACAGAACAATCAAAACTTCAGTGAATCAAATATTAAGGGTAAATTACAATCGCCCCGTGAGATAAGGTTTATAACAAAAGAAACCCCTAATTGTTCTCTAATTACATCCAATTTAAATTTTTAACATTAACAATCGATGTAAGAAATTTTACAAACCGCAGGGACCGGATGTAATTACTCATAAATAATACATTTTACCTTAGGGAGGTAATTGTAATTTACCCTTAAAATTAAAAAATGTGAACATCTTTTTTGAAAATGTAACGTCCAAAATTATAAGTACATTTATATCTTAATATAATACAAAAATTAATAATATTTATCTTTATATTATATATTTACAAATTTATATATTTCTTATAGGCTAAGCGTTGGCGTCATCCCATTTGCGGTGGCAAACTACATGACGACTGACCTTCCCCAATCTCCAGAGTAGTGCGCAAAGTGTGCTGTATATAAATTTTCTCTCTCTAGCTTTCTCTCTCTCTATATCTTCGTGTTATCTACAGAATAATAGACTATATAAATGAGCTGACTCCAATTTCTTGCCTACAGTGATCCAGTCGTCCATGGCCGAAAGCGGATCGTCCAGTCTAGGGTTTCGATTAGGTACGATTCCCCTTTTTAACTTCGTAGTTCGAATCACTGTTTTTAAGGTCGTGAATTTCATGAAATTTCATCGTAACTCGGTAATGGAGTGAGTTTGATTCGGTTGTTCGAGCTTTAATTTGAGTAATTGTAATGGGAACTTTAGAAATTGAGGAATTAGGTTTAACGTTTTAGTTGTGAATGACGATTTGTGCTTTTTGATTATGTGTTGGTAATTCCTGTTTAGCTAGCTGTTGTGCTATTTATGCATCAATTGCCCCCTTGAATCGTATTTTCTTAATAAGATATGCATGAAGATGTAGTTGCATTTACATTTATTGGAACCTAAAAAGAAAAAAAAAACACGAAGGATTTGGACCATATCGAAGTCAATTTTACGGATCTATCTCCATTTAACAAGACTTAGAGCAATTGTATTCCACAGAACTTATTTGGCTAAGTTGAAGAACAAAATAAAGCTGTGAAAGAATTTTAATACTTAGTGAAAGCACTATCTTGAAATTGTTTAGTTCGCATGTAACTGGATGATGTTTGATATCTTCAAACGCCCAATAATATTTGCAGAATCCGTGATGAATTGGCTTGTATGAGGTAGTGAACTAGCTAGCTAATGGCTCTTACCTTACAGCTGTTCCTCCTCAAGGCACAGAACATAAAGATTTCATACATTATATTTCTCGAGAGTAACATATGCTGTGTTAACCTATTTACATTGCTCAAATTAAAAAGAAAAAAAAACTTTGTGTAGAAGTTTCATGAAATGTATAAGTGGCAAACCGCTGTTATTTCATGTGCCTACCCTTTTACGCACTTGACCGTCCGTTTTATTGTGCATCAATGTTGTTGGTTAATTCACAATTTGACATTAGTCTCAAGTCGCACATGGCATTTTAACTGCTTCTGAAAGATATATGGTGAGTATAAGGTAACTGTTATTTTAGGGAGCACAATTGTTATTACTATTTTCTCTGAGCAAGGATTATTATTATTATTAGTATTCTTATTATTATTATTTTCTCTGAGCAAGGATTTCTTATGTTCAATGCACAGATATTAAGCAGATCTTATCAGAAGCCCAACATCGCTGGCTGAGGCCTGCTGAAATTGTTGAAATTCTAAGAAACTATCAAAAGTTTCATATCTCCCCAGCGGCTCCAAATAAGCCAGTCAGTACGTTCTTTCATTTAGTCAATACGTGCTGCATGGAAGGAACAAAATAAAATATTTGAGTATTTCTTTCAAATCTTGTAGGATATGTTTCCGGTGGCATAGCAATCTTTATTCATGTGTTTTAGTGAATAATATATTATTACGAATCTAATTACTGAATGCGTGATTTATCAGGTGGTTCTGTTTTTCTATTTGATCGGAAGGTACTGCGGTACTTCCGGAAGGACGGGCATAATTGGAGAAAGAAAAAGGATGGGAAGACTGTCAAGGAAGCCCACGAGAAACTGAAGGTAATTGTACTCATTTTGATTCTTCTTGTGTTCCGAAAAACCTTTCGCTAAAGGCTACATGCTTGTTTAAATTTGTTCAGGTTGGAAGTATTGATATGTTGCACTGCTATTATGCTCATGGAGAGGATAATGAAAATTTTCAGAGGCGAAGCTACTGGTTGCTTGAGCAGTAAGTCTTAGCTTTTAAATTTGACATGTCCACAATGATTGTAGTTGGACCTTGTGAATTGTGATAGAGCTTTGCTTTTAAACTGTGCATCTGAATTAATTTTGAGTTTATATTTTTCAAATTGTTACTATTGTAGTTCATCTTTGCCGTCTCTTAAATATGTAGATGCGTTGATTGTTATCTAATACTGCTTTGAAATCCACTAGGAATCAGTTATGGTTGATATAAATAAACAAAAAACATGGAAATGGCCTTTTCAGGAGTAGGTCAATACTTGCAAGATCTAGCAAACTCTGAATATATCAAGCAATAGATAAACACAATTATAATCCGGGGATGAAGAGCAATGTTGTAGGACTTGTTGCCTGGTCTCCCCGAATAATTTATCAGTTATATGTTTGTTTAGTCTCGATAGTCCATATTTATACATGTTGATTCTATATTATTAATCTTGGTAGTCCATATTTCTTGTGTTTAACTTGTTTATTATGGTCTAGTCATATTTATTTAGGAGTGGACATGTCGCTTAAAAATGGTTGTTTGCTTTACTAGACATGATATTTATAGACAACTGACATTCCTACAGATGATATTTGAATTTTAAACTACTCGAGAGTTAATTTTTTCCTATTGTGCAGGGATCTCATGCACATAGTGTTTGCCCACTATTTGGAAGTCAAGGTAATATTCCACAAAAATTATAAAATAAGTGTTTTTTCATTTTCTAGTCACGAGAACATGCATAATGATTTTCCAAATACTACCCACGATCCTTAAATATTTGAGCTTTTATATGGGGAATATGTTTTATGGTATGGTTTCTGCCATTAAAAAAATATCTTTCATTTCCTTCTGCAGGGTAATAAGACAAACATAAGCTCTTCAAGAAACAGTGATACAGTCGTATCAAATTCTGAAAATAACAGCGTACTACTGTCTTCCAGTTTCCATGGAACAAGTCCCAGCAGTACATTGTCATCAGCATGTGAAGATGCTGAATCAGGTACTAGTTTGTAAATATATTTGTTTTTGTGCGTGTCTCTGCCTCTAATCAAATATCATAAAACAAAGATAGTAACTGACACTGAGCCCACTTGCTCTCTGTTATTCCCACGGAACAATATTTGGTGGACGCTACTTACTATAGAGGATAATCATCAAGCAAGTTCTAGATTTCACTCATTTCCAGAGTCACCATTAACAGATGGAAGCCATTATGCCCAATCAAACTCATATAATCCAACTTCTAGTCCAGGTATGTATTTCATTTTTATCATCCTTGTTTTTGGAGTATGGCCGCACTTTTAGCCGTCCGCAAAGTGTATAGTGATCAAGATTTAGGTGGAGGCAGTTCTAGATTATATAATATAAAGGCATCTTGTTATTCAACCAAGTTTGAATTTTCAGCACTTTTGAGCGAGATCATATTTCTCTTTTTGAGCAGGTCAAACCGCATTCAAACAGGAATCTGGCTGTTATCTGCCTGTCCAGGCAAACTGGCAGGTACTTAACTTCTTTCTGTTGCAGGCATTGTCTTTTAAGCATTGAAACTAAAATACTTTGCTGCAGAACATTCACCCGATATAGTTATCAATTGGATTACTTTTTCTTTTTGGTATGCTGTTCCATCTCCCAGAGGTGGGTGGGTTCAATTTCATTGGAGAACTAAAATTTGTATCAGAGAGGAAACAATTGATGACCTGCTTTATGTTCACTGTTCAAAATCGTTGGATATCTCTGCTATTCCATCCTCATCAAAGATTTCTTTGTTACCACTCAGTTTTGCACAACCGAGCTTATTTATAAGCCAATGTATAGATGATGAATCAAGATTCAATGCCTTTTTCAAGAAAAAAAGCATCTCTCTAACCCTAATATCTCCCAAAATTTTGAAATTTGGTATCTGCACTAATTTTAGCTTTGAATACTAGCTTATTTGGTTTTCTGATCATATTAAAGATTCTCTCCTCGATATATTCATAAACTGATTTTTTAGACTTCAATACAGGATTCTTTTGAAGACTTCTCGTTGAAACTGCACATTCCGACCATGAACCAAAATCTGATCTTGAATTTACCTCCTGATCAGGGCAATACTTCATTTGAGGAGAAATCCCTTCATGTGAATCAAGAGAATTTTGTGCGGCCATTTTACACACTTCCCGGTGAGCAGAAAGAGCAGTCGGAGCAAAAGAATCTTCAAATGCTGCTGTCGGAAGCAGAAACGGGGCATGCAATGAACCAAAACATGGAGAACTTAAGTTCGATGGGAAATGAAAACTACTCATTATTCCTGAAAAAGCCTTCAATAAGTGGATTGCAAAAAGAGGAAAACTTGAAGAAAGCTGACAGCTTCTCCCGTTGGATTGCTAAAGAACTCGAAGACTATGATGAACTGAACTTGCAGTCAAATAATGGAATTTCTTGGAGTGGGTATGGTATGCCTGCTCAGTTGCAAGTGGATTTGGACACACTAAATCCATCAATTTCCCAGGACCAACTTTTTAGCATTATGGATTTTTCACCAAATTGGGCTTACACGAACATGAAGACCAAGGTACTTCCTGTTAACTTTGGCATCGGTCAGCATGAGTATAGTTTAAGTTATTGTTTGTGTCTCTAATGTTGCTTTAGATGTGAATAAGTTTGCCAGGTATTCTTTTCATCTCTTTGCACGAACAGAGGGCTGATGCTGCTATTTTTGTATGAAAATTTTAATTCAAGATGAGAGAACCCGTAGAATGTTATCTATTGTCATACTCGGTCAATTTTATCTAGTTGAAGGATGAAATCGCTGTTAATATTGTTGCTGTTAACATCTTGTTTTATTTCGACGAAGCAGGTCCTTATCACTGGAATATTTCTCAAGAGTGAACAAGAGCTATCAAAATGCAGATGGTCAATTATGTTTGGACAAGTAGAGGTTGCAGCAGAGGTTTTAGCAGATGGGATTCTTTGTTGCCATGCTCCACTACAGAAGCCTGGACTTGTCCCTTTCTACGTAACTTGTTCAAACAGGTTGGCTTGTAGTGAAATAAGAGAATTTGAATACAGATTTGAACAAGACCAAAGTATGGGTGGCATCGATGAACGTGGAAGTACAAATGTGATGCATCTTTATCAGCGATTCGAGACAAAGTTGTCCCTTGAAACCAGTGGCAGCGATTTAAATTCTAGTGGAAATGACTTTGGGAAACAAAATATAATCAATAAAATCTTTTCTTTCATGGAGGAAGAGAACAACCAGGAGATAAAGCTGACTCCAGAAAAAGACACAACAGAGCTGATGGTAATTGGGGAACTTCTCCTTCAAAAGCAGCTAAAAGAGAAGTTTTACACTTGGCTTTTCCACAAATTAAGTTATGATAGCGAGAGTATAGCAGATGTCAAAGGGGGTCAAGGCGTGTTGCACTTGGCAGCTGCTCTTGGCTTTAATTGGGTCCTCCAGCCAATCATTGTTTCAGGAATAAGTATAGACTTTCGCGATGTGAATGGATGGACAGCACTTCATTGGGCTGCACATTATGGCAGGTAGATTGCTGTAAACTCAAGTGTTAAACAAAAACATATTAGGGTCCTTATGATACTGAAGCAGACATTGTGCCCCGTCGCCCCGACTTTGTCCACTATTCTGCCAAGTATCATGATGTTGCTAGCTTTTGACCGCTCTTATTATGGAGAGAGGGCTTTTCTTTTTCTTTTTAGTCCGTATTTTACGTGTTTCTTACCTCCTGAACTCTGAAACTTTTCGGCCTGATCTCTATCAGTATGTGCCTTTTGAATGTTTAATCATATTTTACTACTCTAACTGGAGAGAGAAGAGTTTTATCCTCGGTCCCTAATTGCTTACCATTCTGTTGTGGAAAAAGAAATAAAAAAATGCAAGTCGAAGTTTCTGCATCATACTGACAAATTCTTCTTGTTCAATAGGGAGGACACGGTTGCTGCCCTTGTTTCTTTGGGTGCGTCTCCTGGAGCTCTCACAGACCCGTCTGCTGAGTATCCTTTAGGCAGAACTCCTGCAGACCTGGCTTCTTCCAGTGGGCACAAGGGCATATCTGGTTTCCTCGCCGAGACTACCCTGACCACACACCTCTCAACTCTTGGAGTCGATGATCCACTTGTTCATGGCGGGTCAGGATTTTCAGGTTCTAGAGCAGTACAGACAGTTTCGGAACGTTTAGCAGTTCCAACAACTGGAGAGGATGTGCCAGATACACTCTCGCTCAAGGATTCGCTTGCCGCTATCTGTAATGCTACTCAAGCTGCAGCTCGCATTCATCAAATTTTCCGCACTCAGTCGTTTCATAGGAAGCAGTTGCTCGAACATGGTGGCGATGAATCGGTGACCCCAAACGAGAATGCTATTTCTCTTGTAGCTGGTAAAAACTCCAGATTAGGCCGTGCCAGCGGTGGGGCAAATGCTGCTGCAGTGCGCATACAGAAAAAGTTTCGTGGCTGGAAAAAGCGGAAAGAGTTTCTCTTAATCCGACAAAAAGTTGTTAAAATTCAGGTGCTTTTTTTTTCTTTCGAGGAGTCAAAAAGCAGATTATTATATAATATATGTCCTTGTCTACTGAATAAAAATGACGGGAATTTGTGACTGCATGATTAAAAAAAAATTCCGGAAAAAGGCAAGCCAACTTAAATCTTAAAATATTATAGAAATTTTGCTTCTCTTGATTTTCCTCACTAGTAATGTTACGAGTGTGGCCCTTCTTTACTTTATCATTATACTTTAAGCCAACTTTTTCCTATTCAGTATACAGCTAGTTTTCAGTTATTGAATGTATCGAGCATTTTAATATGGCGCTCACTTTTTTCTTTTTTTTTTGGTGTGGCTAAAGGCTCATTTTAGAGGGCATCAGGTAAGGAAAAAATACAAGACGATTATCTGGTCAGTGGGAATAATGGAGAAGGTGATTCTGCGCTGGAGGCGTAAAAGGAGTGGATTGCGTGGGTTTCGATCTGATGCCGTTGCGAAAGTGGAAAGTGGACAGGGCACATTGCCACAGGAAGACGATTACGACTTTCTCAAGGAAGGGAGAAAGCAAACCGAAGAAAGGATGCAAAAAGCACTTGCCAGGGTGAAGTCGATGGCTCAATACCCTGAAGCAAGAGCTCAATACCGTAGGCTGTTAACTGCTGCCGAAGGGTTCCGTGAAACTAAGGTATTATAAAACCAACGCACACATAATTACTACACGTCGAAGGTGCATATATGCATGCCTTTAAATACAATCAATTATGTTGAAATTCTGTAGTGTGTGTATTTTCTAAATTTCATCCCGTTTGTAATTTGTGCAGGATGCTTCAGATGCCGAGATCCAAGAAACCAGTGACGATATGTTTTACCCGCAGGATGATCTCATCGACATTGAATCTCTGCTGGATGATGATACTTTCATGTCTCTGGCATTCCAATGAGCTGCATCAATCTGACTTACCTTGTTGTGTTGTAGCTGTATCAATCTTTATTGTTGTCAAGTGTAGAATCTGACAAACTAATGTAATAATAATTTTATCATTAATGTAAATATTGTATGGTACAAAAGTTAAAATTGTACCTTGTAAAATGTCTATAGTAATACTTACATATTTATTTTTAACGAGGTTGTCTCCTCATCAGTTGTATCTTCGTTCGTTTCTTACAAGGGTGGAAATCTGACAGATCGAATCGAAAAGTATACTTATAGGATTTATTTATTTATTTTAATTTTTTTTTTATTTCTTGTGGAAGTTATAAGTAGATAATGATTTCGATTCCGAAATTTCAGAATTTTTGGCAATATGTTATTTCTACATTTCGTTCCGGCTTCCAATCCGAGTTTCCTAGCTTTTGAGCTACAAGTTGGTTATGAAATCTCGCCTCTTTGACCTTTATGTTTGGGTAAAAAAGCCAAACGCAACGAAGAAACCTATCGGTAAATCTTTACCGGGAAAACGGTCAGTCAAATTCATAACCTTTTACAAGTTCCAACACTATACAAACATTTTGTCCAAATGAATTTCCATACAAAATTCGGATAAATAATAAACATCCCCAATTATTGTTTCCCAAATCATTCCCATATTGTTTACACTTGAAACCAAATGTAGTGTCGTTTCGAGTGTCCATTATGCGCAAAAAAAAAAAAAAAAAAAACCGAAAACCGAGAAAAAAAAGGAGAGAATGGGGGTTTCTGTGGTTAGATGAACTTCTGTTCATTGTTTGTCATCGGCAGTAAGGCTTTCATAGAAGAGAATATACCCATGATCCGTATTGGTGGAATATTCTTGTGCCGAACCGAAAAACGTTTGTATAGCAGACTCATCGATAATCTCAACATTCTCATCATCGAAAAACAGCCAGTGGTTGTGACTCTTTACGAGGCTAACATAGTGCCCATGGTTAGGCCCACTCCCTATATGAACCACCACAGCAAACAAAGAGTACTCAGAATCAGCATCTCCCACAGTTGTGCTCAGTTTCAGCTCCAATGGGAAAACGACACGATATGATAATTTCTTGTGTCTGTTTAGCTGTTCCATGAATTTGAATCGCTTGAGATGAATCACAAGTATACGAGGTGGTTTCTTTATCCTCATCCTCTTCTGGGCTTCTTGCAAACTGCGTTTTTTTTTCCAGGAAAGAAATAAATAAATATTTAATTCTTTGTTCTTGTTTTTAATGATAATAGGCTGGGAATGAGGTTATTATGAGGGAGCCTACCTGGAGCATTTGTCGCAGAAGAATTTATCGTTGGCATTGAGGGTTTCTGTGGAGCTGAAATTCTTGAGGCAGCTTGTTATTGAACTGTTCTGTTCAATATCGATGCTTAAATCCAAGAATATTTCGTCTCTTGCAGTAACTGTCTCGCACCTTAAACACCTTGTTTCGTTTGTCAAAATACCCTGCATTTCGATAAATCTCATCATCTAAATCAATACTGATAATATCAAAGATTTGACAAGCCGACAAGCCATAACTACACACACCACCACCCCCTCTCCCAAGTTGACGTACTATTCGAAATCTTGTTACATGATGAGATCACCTGAAATGTATTGTGGACCCAAGTAATGGGTGGTTCCTGCTTAACAAGGCCGTTGACCTGACCACCATTGCATGGCCCATTTGGAACATCCTCACCTTTAACTTTGTGAGGCGCTTTTTCGAGAATTTCAACTAGTTGATTTAGCAAGAAATTCAGAAATTCATGAGCATCCTGCATGACATCACCAGCGTTAATTTTTCTCCATATAGAGGGAATTCAATATCAGTCACACTCTTGTATAAAGAGGAAATTCATAAATGGAATATTCTCCAAATGACGACTGAGTCCCTGAACTGAATTGCTGGAATCACTTGCACAACAGCAGCTACTAATTACTGTATATGTTTGAAATTGAGAAAAAGAATATCGGGCTTGAATTATTAGTGAGTACATAATGAACTCATCGTCTTTGAAACACTAGACAATTTATTTCACCACTAAAACTGGCTCAATACCTCGTATGAGCAGAAGTAGAAAGAATCCATGTTTACCAGTAACACACCTGATGCATGTACCCTCGGAAAACATCGTTTTCTTTTCTTAGTCTTTGTACAAAGCGCTTCGGAGCTACTACACCTGTTTTCTTCTTCTGTGAACTTATCTGCGTAAAGAACCAATTATATAGTGTTTGGTTAATCTCAAGAGAATATTACCTTAAAAGTTTTAAATCGACAACTTAATTAAACGTAATTTTATAAGGTAAATTAAAGGTTAATCATTGTGGTAGAAACATGTAAGGACAAATATCTCAACTACGCGACGAAAATTATACGCAATTTGTTTAAAGTGCAATTAAACCATAGTAAATATATGCCCAACCCAAATTGGCTCTCGTACAGTAAGTCGAGAATAAATCACAAAACTTAATGTAAAATAATAACAGCCGAATCTCTACCTAATATAATTAACTCCAGTGCTACTGTTGTTTAAAAAAAAAAACGACAACCAAATAGGAAATGCTGCACTTCTTACTAAATCCACTACCTGTGAGAATAGATCTGCTAGACATGTTAAGAGATTTTCATCTCCGTCGCCTTGGCTTTTGTTATTTGAATAATACTCCAGCAATTGTTCACGAAACGGTACACAGAAGTAAAGAGCCTGGAACACAACAAACAGATTCATCGTAAAACTAAAGAAAAAATATACAAGATTCTCAGAGCATATGTAGACGTTTGTAGCATTAACATGCAACATCCATTTCATTATTGAACCGACTCTATCGAAAATTGCATGCAGGATTCTTATTCTTAACGTTTCTTTTCGATATTCGTGAGATCTTTGACTATTATAACCTCATAAATATACACAACTCTCTCAAAAACCTCAAAAAGCACCACACCATTTCACCTCCACCCACAACATTAATATCGGATCCTTCGTGTTATATAAAAACCTTACATATCATTAAATGAAGTATAAACATCTCTTCCTCGAAAAATAAAATCAATCGAAACGGGACGAGCATCCGCTACAGTTTTCTGCCTAAATTAATCAGACCATCAAAAACTTTAAGCACCACAAATCAATCAAAAAAAAAAAACATGCCCAGATGATAATTGACCTTAGGGCAAGCAAAATCAAAGCAATCAAACTATCTAATAGGCACATCACGAATGTCAAAAGCTCAATAAACCTAAACCCTACATTAAAAAACTACACCTTTTTTGGAATCTCGAAAACCTAAAATTCAGACACAATAATAAAAAGCATGAAATAAATAAAAGCGAAAAAATCGAGAAAAAAAAAAAGAAAAACCTGGAGAACGCTGTTGCAATAGCAAGTGTTGCCGAAATTCTCGAAGCCGAAGTAGCGTTCGCCTTCGGGGAAATGATCGCCCAAAGCTTTCTCCAACTTTGAACCCCCCACACCCATTATCAGTGAGAATACCATCCACTATATACCGATTTTACCCCCCACAAATCAATTCACAATTTCACATACATACTCTTCATCAATCAAATCAAAGTTTCCTTTTTTGTTTTTTTGGTCTGAAACGATTGATTAAAACACCGTTTTATTTCGTATGGATCAAAGAGAAAAAAAGCGAAGAAAGGGATTATCTGAGAATTGAGTTGCAGAGGGTGCTGATTTGTGAAATGAATTTTGATGTTGTTTTCTTCACCTCTACGGCTACGAACTAGTGTAGTGTTTTATGGGCAATATTATTTCCCATTTGCGATTGCCGTTGACTCGACCCATTCAAGAATCTCTTTTAACTCAATGGTAAAATGGTAAATGATGGTCACCCCTGCGATAAGGTTAAATCACGAAAAAACTTTTTATGTTTAGGCGATTACAATAATTCTCAGTTATGAATTTTCTTATACGTCAATCACTGCGGTCGTAAATTTAGTGGAATGTTTTAAATTATATGAAATATTTTCAAGTTTGTATCCGTTTTATACGGTTCGAGCTCCACATTTTGAACGGTCTCTTAACTTGTAAATATCAGATTGTGCTCATCAGAAATTGCATTTCCGTACAAAATGAGTACAAACAAGAGTATATTCCACATAATCTAGCAGGTTATGTTGAATTTGATACGTAAAGGTGGACGTGTAAGAAGATTCATAGCCGAGGAGGTCAAAATTACAAAAAAGAGGTTAAATTATCGAAAAAGGGAAAAAAAATCTCATGTTTGGATAATTATCTCTTCAACTATGAATCTTCTTACAAGTAGATACTTATAGTGTCAAATTAAATTTAATGAAATCTTCTAGATTATGTGAAATATTGCCCCTATTCCAGCTTCATATTTTGAAACAAAACGATCATAAGATGTATCTATTAGCTTGTAAATATTATATTATAGTGCATCAGAAATTATCTTTTTGCAAAAAAAAATACATACTAGTAAACATTCATAATTCATAATTTACATAGCATTAGGTTGGACATGTAAAAATATTCATAATTGAAGAATAGTTATAATTTCTCAATCATGATAATTTAACCTTACCTCATGGTGACCGTAATTTACACGGAGGCCCAAATCTAAAACTGGAGTTTATGTGATCCAATTCCATCAATGAGCCCACTAATATAATGTAGACTTGGCCCCAATTTCATGAAAATCTGTCTCTCTAGATAGGAGTAATAAAAATACAAAAATTAATAAATTTCAAATAGTAATTCATGAAATATTTAATTCAAGTGACGATGAGCACAGAAATCCCTGATAGCGCGTGTGAAACGAGGGGATTTAAACTGCGTAAATGCTTCCTGGAAACAATCATCAGAAAGCCCAGAAATGGTGCGGCAACAACCGCCGCCGACTGATATTTTCTCCTCGTCGAAAAATGAAGTGATCAGATCCCTTGTGCAGCCGTCTGTGTATATCAACGCCGTCGAGCAATCCCCGCTAAATCCCGCCGGCGGCGGAGGGGCTGGGCGGGAGGGTGAGTAGTTGTGGTGGTGATCCCTTGGCGGCAGCGCGTGGTGGACGTTGGATGGTGGAGGCGGCGGCACCACCCTCCGCCACCACGGAACTGAGAGCCACCACGGCCAATGATATTGATGATGCGGCGTTGTTGGGGTTTGTTCATGGTCATGGTGTTGGTGTTGGTGCTCCGCCGCCGCGGAGGCTGAAGCCACCATGCAAGCAACGAATACGAGTACATAGAGTGTGGTTTTCTTCATCAGTAATTCTTTTGATCGAATTTTAGGGTTAGCAACAAAGCAAAACACTTTTATATATATATATATACATATATATATATATATATATATATATATATATATATATATATTTAAAAATAATAAAAGATACATATTGGAATTTTTAGATTAGAAGATAAGTATGAGTGTTGGGGTTGTGCAAGAAGTCTAATCATATTAGAGTTGCTAAAATGTACTATTTTTAATTGAGTAAATTACACTTACACCCCTATGATATGCTAAAATAATTAATTTTAAGGTTTATGTGTTATTTGGTAATTACAGTCACACCCTTAAAACAATTACCGGAACCAAGATTTTATGTCATGGGGGCTGATATGCACTATATTTGTTTCTCGCGGGGCCGTTAATATCTATCCTAGACGAAAATTTATAAATCTTATATGAAATAATAAAGATTTAAGAAATGTTAGGAGAACCATGTCACCCCTAACTCTATGTTGCCTCCACCACAGCCTGAAATTAATAGTTCATTAGAACTCTAACGGAATAACTTATCAAATGCATTATTCCGTTAGAGTTTCTAACAATGTTTCAAGAATAATTGTAATTATCGGTACTAGAGGGACCTTGAAGTTATTTTAGCATACCTCAGGGTTGGGTATAATTTACCCATTTTAATTTTGATTTTAGAATTTTTAGAAAAGTGTAAAAATATTAGAAACCTTTATATTTAATAGAATATGAAAATAAAAGGTTTAGAAATTTATACGCACCGTAAAAGTTTTCAATAATCTACGTCCATGTCAATAGTTGTTAGTATAAATAAGTTAAACGGTAAATGTTTTATTTCTAATTCTATTGAATTCATATAATACTTTCATATAATATACTAGTTTATATAATTAATTTCTAATCATAATTATAACCATTGTCAATTATTTTTTAATTATTAATCACAACTAATAATTAAGGAACCAAAACCGAATTGGAAACAACACAAGACCGTCAATTGTCGAAGATGCAAAGGCCGTAGTGGTCAGATTGATCGGCGGTGTCGTCAATTGTCGAAGATGCAGATACCGTAAAGACCGTCAATTGTCGAAGATGCGGAGGTTGTAGTGGTCAGACTGATCGACGACGCCGTCAATTGTCGAAGATAGAGACCGTAGTAATCAGACTGATTGGCGGTGTACGAGATGGGTCAGCAGATGTCGGAATGCGAGCGGAGAAAAATTTCAAGTTAGCTTAGTTCGTTTTCACCTGGTTTAAAGATCAATTCAACACTATTTACGATAAAAATGATAGAGATCTGTACATAGATTCATGGAGAACTAAAGTCAAGCAATTAATAGAAATTAACAAGATTACATGAATTAGTAAATTTATAGACAATGTATTAAGCAATAAGAAGAAATTAAGAAGATTACATGAATTAGTAAAATTTATCGACAATGTATTAAGCAATATGAAGAAATTAAGAAGATTACATGAATTAGTAAATTTATAGACAACGTATTATCGTTTTTCTTTTCTTCAAATCTGTAAACAACTAAGAAAGCTCGAGTTTTCTAGCCGACTCAGTTCATTTACACCTCTATAACTATGTTCTAGATCTATAAACTATTTATAACGAGATTCAAACTATGATTATTTTATTTGATCAAGCTTTCTTAATCCATCTAAATGATTTTTATAACTATCAAATTAAAATGACTCAGTTCTATTTACACTTGTACTCTAGCCTATAACTAAATAATGTTCTAGATCTAGAAACTGTTAACAACCACATTCGAACTATAATTTTTTATTTGAAGTTTTTTTACTCCATCAACTATAAATAAATTTTATAACTATAAAATGAAAATATTATAGTTAAATAATCTAGTGACCACTGCGTTGAAATTTGAATACCCTTTAGAGTTGCTTTTCTTCTTACTTCTGGATTGACTATTCCCTTTTTCTTTTCTTTTTTCCTAAAAAAACAACTCTTTATGCTCCCCACGTATTGTGTAGCACAGAGAAAAGAGAAGAAAAGGAATATTTAGAAAAAATATAAAAGCAAGAACGGCACAAAGAGAGAGAAAAAGGTTTTGTTACCAGGTTTTAAATATTCTACCAGCTCACTGAGGAATAATAACTTTGAAAAACCCCATAAAGAGTTGATATATAAAAGTCAAAAGATGTAAATTAATTTGTTTTGGATCGAAATAAGCATGTTTTGGAGTTCTATTTTTGTTTTCCAAAAGCAAGTAATTGGTTCCAAATAATTTTGAATTTCAAAATTTGGAATTTTTTTTTTTGATTTCGGGTTTCGGTTTCAGTTTCACGTGGTTTTGGTTTTGGTTTTTGGTTTCGGTTCCGAGTTTCGATTTCGGGCTTCGGTTTGGGTTTCGGGTTTCTACTTTGTAGTTCGGTTTTCGAGTTTCGGGGTTTCAGTTTCGGTTTCGATTTCATTTTAGGAGGGAAGTGAACCTAGGATTAGAACATACATCATTTATACTTGTGGGCTTTGTTTTTGGCCGGCATTAGTGAAGCCCAATGAAATGGGTAAACGAGCCCATATCAGCTAGCAAAACTCTAATCCACTCGAATTTTTTTAGTTTATCAATTTCTTTCTAACTTCTCTCTTTTATGCACACCAACGTGGATTTTTTTTTAAATTTTAATTATCGGGCGAATAAAACAAAATATTCTAGCTCATCAATGTAGATTTTTCTTTTATTTTAATTGTTTGTATCTGCCTTTTTTTCATGCTATTTTGATAAAATAAGTTTCACAATTAATTATTTTAAAATAATTTATCATATATTTAAATAGTATTAAAAAGAACAATAGTAGTAAATATCAGTTAAAAAAGAAAAAGGAAAAAAAGAAAAGGGTTCCGAAGTTGAAAAATAGTACGAAGGGCTGACCCAAAGTATGGTCCCCACCAGATTGACCAAATCAGAAGAAAAGTGGTTTTGATAAATATAAATATTAATAATTAATAAACAATAAAAAGGAAAAAAAAAAAAAAAC
>NW_012194989.1:550962-628285 GCF_000504015.1 Erythranthe guttata | reverse complement strand
CGTATATCACACCAATAAGAATGATTTGTGAAGAAATTGTCTTGAGAGCAATTTTTTTTAGAGAGAGAGAGAGAGAGTTTTTTGAACGGTAAATAGCCTTTTTCAAACGGTAAAAAGCAAATCCCTTTGGTAATTCATCATTATTTCTTAAATGTAAATCTGCCTACTGTTAATATTCTAAATAGGTGATAGGATCTCTTTTTTTTTCTTTTCCTATTTCTTTTTACACAAGAAAATGATCTATTTCTATTGCGCGTAAAGCACGGAAGTTTGGCGCGTGAACAAACTCTCCATTTTCTAGCTGGTGCGCGCAGTAAAACCTCTCTCTCTCTCCTTAAACCCTTTCTCTCTCTAGAGACTAAAACCCCAGCATCTTTCTCTCTCTCTCTGCAATAGAATGCAAAGGCTCATTATATAAATTCGCCGACTAGTCAATTTCAACGCAATCGCAATCGCCATCCTTCGTTCACTTCCGATTGTCAATGTCTGGATTATCGAAGCTAAACGTATCCAACCCCAAAGTGTGGGTGGTGATCGGTGTGGGCCTAGCCGGAGTTTTAATCCTCGCCGAGGTCCACCGCCGTCGGGGCAAAGCCAACAGCTACGATGAGGAAGATTTCGGGGCTTTTATTGAACGCTTTGAGCTTCTTCCATTTCCTCAGCCGCCTCCTCCCGCCGCGCGCCTCCCTCTCTCCGGGCTCACCTTTGCCATTAGTGACAAGTATATGATCGCATTTTATTTTTCACGATTCACTTCATTTTCATGATTTTTTATGTGTGGTGGGTTGACCTTTAGTTGAATTTCATTGTTGCCTTTTTTTTTTCAATTTTTTTGATTGATTTGATGGATGATGTTCTTTTCAAGTATAGATATGTGATGCGTAGTGTTAATTTGTATGGTTTACTGAAAAATCCTCGGAGCAGGTGGAAATATTATATGTTTGGATCCTTTTAATGTTGAAGAATATTTAGAGAACCGTATTTCCCGGAAGTAACGAAAATAGCTACCGGTGTAAAGTGATGTTCATGTCAATTTCTGTTTCCAATTAAACATTTATGATTGTTTGTATAACTGTAATTACATATGGAGTATATGCCTTGTCTTTGAACTTATTTATCTATTTGTGGTTACTATGTAGCTTTGACATAAAGGGCTACATAACGGGATACGGAAGTGCAGAATGGAAGAGGACACACGAGGCAGCAGTGAAAACTGCTATAGTGGTGACGACAATGCTAAGAAGTGGTGCCACCTGCGTGGGCAAGACAATCATGGATGAGCTTGGTTTTGGGTATTGCCTTTTTACCTGAATTTAATTATAAAGCATTTGGTGACTCAACACAAATATAGGTTAAGAAAGTGAAATGTCAAATTAAAAACTAATTTTGCTACTATGAGGTAAACTGTTACTGTGCCAGGACGAAGAAAATTGCATTTATTTACCTTCAAGTTAGTTCTTATTCAATACCAAGTCCCCATCTATGAGACTCAATGCATTGCAGTTTCAATCCCGCCCCAGCTGTATTTAGTTTCTGGAAATAATTCCTTTCCACGTGGGTTTTAAGTCAGGTTTTGGAGGGAATTTTATCATGTAAGTCACATGGTTATATATAAACATCAGAAAAACACATTTTCCTATTTTTTTCTTCCAAGAATGCTAGCTTCTCACCCGAAACCATATCTGCTGTGAATTCATCAAAGTTGGAGAACTGGTTGAATTTAACCACAAAGAATGATCAGGATTTAAGAATTTAATCATTTTAGAATGCCACTAATGTGTAAGAATATAATGAAGTCATTTTGTAACCATTTATAGCCAAGAAATCGAGCTTGTTATTAGCTAAGAATGAGATGATTGGGCGTTAGAGTCCACAGTATTGGGACCAGAATAGCACAAAAGATAAATTGTTGGACTGGTAATAGGAGGTCGTCTTTGGATGGGGTGGGATGGATATGACAGGGTTTTGCGTAGGCAGACTTAACATGGAGTCTGAGGGAAGACACTAATTATCGTTCTTGGATAATGAATGTAGGATATTAGGGGAAAATAAAAACTATGGAACTCCAACCAACCCACAAAAGCCATCTCATGTTCCTGGAGGCTCGTCTAGTGGATCAGCCGTGGCTGCTGCTGCCAAGATTGTAGATTTTGCTCTTGGTACGATTTTTTGTTCTGCATAGTTTATATTCCTGAGATCATTGAGTCTGATGTATTATTTTCTAAATAAAATGTTTGCTAACCATTAATTTGATTGTTGTCATTGCATTTATATATTTCTCCTTTTATCGACTGTATACTGTTACACTGCTACATACTTGTTATACATTTTTATTCTGTCTGTTTCCTTTTCTATAGGGTTGTGCTGATTTCAATAGATTATGGTCCTTAAAAAGACGTATTTTATGCAGCAAGTTGTTTTCCCTTGCCAACTTTGCATTCTAATATGGTAATCTGATATTGTAGGTACTGATATAGTTGGTTGTATAAGAGTACCAGCATCTTTTTGCGGCGTCCTTGGATTTAGACCATCTCATGGAATTGTGTCTACTATTGGTGTTTTGCCAAACTCCCAGAGTTTGGACACTGTTGGTATGTAACTATGGTGTAGTCTGCAAATTCAGAAGTTTGAAAATTTTATGGCATGCTTGTTTACACTGCCAAAATGTGTGCATATAATTACCTCCACGTCTGCAGTTAGTCATATTTGTCTTCATTAACTGTGCCGTATTTATGGCTGTGATAAAGTAGACCTAATTTTGCAGATGATTTTGTGAAAGGATAAAGGAGAGAGTAATATTTTCCAACAATTCGAAGCTAGTTTTCATGTTGTAGTCATTATATTTCATTATATTTCATTATTCTTTTGTTGTGAACAATTCTTTAACATCAATAACAACACTACTTCAGGATTGTTGGCATCTGATCCATCTGTTTTGCACCTTGTCGGACATGCTCTACTTCAATTAAATACATTGGCACCTAAAAAGACACGGCGCATAGTTATAGCTGATGATATTTTTCAGCTTTCTAAGGTTCCCTTGCAGAAGACCGTCTATGTTATAAGCAAAGTAGCAGATAAATTGTCTGGCTGTAAGTTTTTTCCCCTTTCCACTGTGATGTTATCAAAACTGTGATGTTATCAAATGCTTTCTTTTCTGCTTGGATATATTGATGAGTAAAGATTCATGTAACTATTTGTCAATGTTGTCCTTTGCAAGCTTTGTTGGGTGCAAAACAACAGAAACTTTATGCAACTCTTCCCATTTATTCTAATTTTGCAGATCAGACATCTAAGCATATGAATTTTGGGCAGTACATTGCTGCGAACGTGCCAAGCCTACAAATTTTCCGTGAAGAATCTAAAGATCAACAAACTGGAATGTCTACTTTGAGAGCACTGTCTTCTGCAATGCTTTTTCTTCAAAGGTTTGCTCAGATACTTTAATATTTTGCCAGACTGATCTGGACAATGGCATTTAAAAGAATATTATATCTTATACCTTCTCCATTCCGTTTTTCTTAAGAATATTTTAAGCCTAGTAATTCACTTTAGTTTTCAGCGTGTAATTCTATGGGGAGCTTCTTGTAAACATTTATCTCCTTTCTTAGAGGGGAATAAAAAGGAAAGAAAATGCCGGCCTTCTCTTTCACCTGATAACTTGATTTTTCTCTGACCAGCTTTTTTTTTTCTTTCGCTTCTCAGACATGAATTCAAAACAAATCACGAGGAGTGGATTAAGTCAGTCAAACCCAAATTAAGCTCCGATGTCTCTAATCGTGTTTTGGCGGCAATAAACACCACCCAAGAGAACGTCAAAACTCTGTATAAAGTTAGAATAGAAATGCGAGCTGCTCTAAAAAATCTCTTGAAGGTACGTATCACTATTTTTATCAGAGTAGATTCTTCTTCCATCTTGCATGGTCTAGATTGACAGGAGGAATTGGATTTCTTCTTAGAACTTTTAGGTATAATTGAAAATTCTGCTCTTTGGTTGTCTGGAAATCTTGGTTCTTTAAGCTCTTCTAAAACAATGGTTTAAGTAACAATGGATTACTTGGCTTAATGCAAACCATGTAATATTCACCTCTTCACTTAATGTCCGAGCAATTAGTGTAGTGCATATAGGATGAAAGAGCAGATTTAGTTCTCTAGAAGATATTGATGTATTTATGTTTCCTGTTTCACTGTTCCGAAGCTACAATTTCATTTGAATCTAGAGGTTTGTATCAATATATTGGCTTGTCGAAATACATGAATAGAACCATCTTTGTCATTGTTAGATAGAATGCTTCCGTTGTCAAAGTGATGGTGTAAATTTAGAATGAAGTAGGAAGTTGTGGGCCTTAACTTCAGTTTTAAAGGAATACAAAATTTTTACTATCCAAACATTTCTCGTCCTAATGAAAGTCTTGTATAACTAAAGAGGATACCCTACCTAACAACTGGTTTAGCAATAGTGTAGAATGTAGTGGCTGACACTGAAAAAATCAGTCTTATGGGGAAAATGGAATGCTCATTAGATTTGGGTTACATAAAATTGGACCGGGACTTAATTTTACAGAACTCTGATTAGCATATGCTTAGAAGAAGGTTGAAATCCTTCTGTCTTGTGTCCGAAGTTGCAAAAATGATCTCGATACTATCTGAGTGCTGTTTTGTTTTACACTCAAATTGGCCTCACGGTCGTTATCTTGATTAGTTGTTCTTATACTTGATTTTAATAAACTTTTCAATCTTGATTCTGTTTTTAATTGCTGCTTCTCAAGCCTCAGCTAATTAATTTTATGTCTCTGCTTTGATTTTTAAGGATGATGGTATATTAGTAATTCCGACAGTGGCTGATCCTCCACTCAAGCGGAGTTCCAGGAAAGGTCTCCCTACTGAATTCCATGACAGAATGAATGCTTTGTTGAGCATTGCAAATATGTCTGGAGGTTGTCAGGTAATTTGAGTTGACCTTTTTCAAAAGACTTAAATGATCTTTCACCCTCACTCTGTCATACTAATGAGACAATCGTTCTTTTTTTTTTCCCAGGTTGCCATTCCACTTGGAAAACACGACGATTCTCCAATTTCTGTTTCATTTATTGCATCTCATGGCAATGATAAGTTCCTACTTGATACCGTCTTGGATATGTATTCTTCTCTTCAAGAACAAGTCAGCATTATTTCCAGTTCCTCTCTATTGCCCGGTATGAATGGTAGCATGGATGCTGCTGAGCTTCTTAAAGAAAAGGTCCATTTCTCTCTCCTCATCAACAAAAGTTTCTCATTTTCCTCTATAAAATTTGTTCTTAGTTTTTCTCGTGATCGTCGAATTTTGCTAAAATCGCGTGTCATTCTATTATAATCACATTACACGGAACTATTTGCTTCCATGTACTACTTGTTATGAATGAATCTGCTGCAGTTAATTGATAGTTTTGCTCCCGCAGGCACTTTTTGTTCTATGTGATGCATGTCCTATATTTAATATCACTGGACCATTTTTTTTATAATTTGAACTTATAGTTGTAACTTTCCAGGGGAATGCGGCATACAAAGGAAAGCAGTGGAATAAGGCTGTAAGTTTCTACAGTGAGGCGTTAAAATTGGAAGACACAAACGCAACTTACCATTCCAATCGGGCAGCTGCTTATTTGGAGTTGGGATGGTTGGACACATCATCTACTTTCATACACTACTCTCTTCTTTATGAAAATCACTTCACAGAACATTCGTTCTCACAAATAGCTTTTTTTATGCAGCTTCCAACAAGCTGAAGATGATTGCAGCAAGGCAATATCTTTAGATAAAAAGGTGACTGACAGCTCATTATTCTATTTACACAAATACTAGTAGAATTTATTATTATTTACGGGGTATCATTTTCCTTTTTCCACTCTGCGGCAGTGCAATAAAGAAATGATATTTTGCAGCCAAAAGCAATCCTAAAGGCATTCTGACTAAATTTACTCTCTAATCTGCAGAATGTGAAGGCTTATTTGAGACGAGGCACAGCTCGGGAGTCTATGCTTTTCTACAAAGAGGCTCTTCAAGGTTGGTTGATCATTTTTGTGAAATTGATTACAATTACTTTTACTTAAACTAATATCGTATGTTGTAATGTTGTTATCGATTGTTGTCTATTTTCTCATAGTATTTTTGGGGGTAAATTTGCAGATTTCAAGCATGCACTGGTTCTGGAACCACAGAATAGGGTTGCTGGTCTAGCCGAAAAGAGACTGAGGAAATTGATCAGCTGAGTCTTTAATTTGCCCCTTTTTTTAACCCGATGATTATTATTGTTCAATTTTCCGATTTTTCGGGAAACGGTGGAAGTGGAAAAGAGTTTGCGATGGAGAAGTAGATATCAATTTAGCCTTTTGATATTGAGATGTGTATATTTTTGTAGTTTGCCTTCAACATTTGAAGTTCCTCATAAAAAAAAAACACATAACTTGGATTTTGTCAACTTGGCTATCTGTGTTTTGGTGATTTTTAGTAATGGAAACACGTTTGTCTTTCATGAGCTCCAGTACTCCATTGTTGCCTAAATGAAATGATATATAATATATATCTATGTATTTAATTATCATTATTTAGTAATAATACCTTATAAATTAAATCATTCATAACTTCATAGTTAATATTTATATTTCTGGAACTCTTATTTGTTTACCGTCTGTTAATTACTTCATAACAAACTAGAACAAAAAAATTCGATTTGGCATTATTCTCTATATATTTTATATAAATTTATTAATAACAATGAATAATTTTAATTCTGACGAAGTACATTGTGTATATATGAATGTATTAAGCGATTTCTAGAGAGAGAAACAAGCAAAACAAAGATAAGTATTAAGAAACTAGATAAACAGCGAAACATACGCTTACATATACAAATTTGTGTTGATTGTATATTTCAAAAGAAAAAAAAAACTCCCTGACGACCAGAATTCCTCCATCGCATCGTCTACCATAAATGAAATCCATTCATCTTCTCTAACATTTCCCTCAAGGTAAAAATTAATTCAATCAAATCAAATCCTTTTTTTTTTTTTTTGTTTTAAATTTTAATTTACGAATCTATATATTAATTTATTTAAAATCATAATCAAATCCTTACAGCTGTGCAGGGGGTATTGGTAGACGTTTACGCCTCTTGCGTAGCTTGAAAAAAAAAAAAAAAAAAATGGCGAAATGCTTGAGCCTAACGAGTCCGGTGAGATGCCTGAGCCTAACCGGATCGGCGGATTTTCTGTACCGGAGCTTCTTCTCCTATTCGGGGCTCCGATCGGTGAAAACGGATCTGAACGACGGCGGCACCACCATGCACTGCTGGGTCCCCAAATCGCACAAGGAATCGAAGCCTAATCTCCTATTGGTCCACGGCTTCGGCGCCAACGCCATGTGGCAGTACGGCGAATTGCTCCGCCACCTAATGCCGCGGTTCAACATCTACGTGCCGGACCTCTTATTCTTCGGCGAATCGTCGACGACGCGGCCGGAGCGGAGCGAGGCGTTCCAGGCGCAGTGCGTGATGCGGCTGATGGAGGCGCACGGGGTTGAGAAAATGAGCCTCGTGGGGATCAGCTACGGCGGATTCGTAGGGTACAGCATGGCGGCGCAGTTTCCCGATGCGGTGGAGAAGGTGGTGCTGTGCTGCACCGGGGTTTGTTTGGAGGAGAAGGATTTGAGGGAGGGGCTTTTCGAGGTGGCGGATTTGGATGAGGTGGCAAGTATTCTGATGCCGCAGACGCCGGATAAATTGAGGGAGCTGATGAAGTTCGCGTTTGTTAGGCCTGTTAAAGGGGTTCCTTCCTTCTTCCTCTCCGATTACATTGATGTGAGTTTATTTTATTCATTATTTTATAATTTCAAAATTATCATCTCATACCTAATCATCTGATTCATTCCCTTTGACAATTTGACTCATACTTCTTAATTTCTCTGTATGATTTGAATGTTCTTTTTTGGGGCTTGTTAAAGCTTTAAAATGTAAAAAAACCCCTAAAACAATTCTAAAATTTTTATGTTTCATGAATTCCAGCATGATTTGACCGTTACAGTAAAAAAAAAAATGTCTTGATTTCTTTTTCAAACTCATCTTCTAAATACATTTTTTTCCAACATGATTTTGTCAGCTTCCAGTGTTTTTCCATCTCGTCCAAAAAAAATCGATAAATGAAAATTACTTTCATTCTCAAATTATTATGTCAAAACATATTTCCCCAAATAAATAAATAATAAATCCCTAAAACGGCTCCAAAACATTCTTTAGCATCTAGACAAGAATTTTCAAGATGGTTTTTGTGAATGATGTTTTTTGTTACATGGACAGGTTTTCTGTACAGATCATGTGGAGCAGAAAAGGGAACTCATCCAAGCTTTAATCAATGACAGGCAGCTCACCAAGATTCCTAAGATAGAACAGGTTCTTATTTCTTCATTTCAATTTTTTTTTTTTTTTTAAATTGTAGGCAAATTACGGCCACCCTATGAGGTATGCTCAAATTACAAAAACCCCTCTCATGTTTAGGTAATTACAATCACCCCAGTAATTACCCCTCAACTATGAACGTGTCAAATTTACCTACTGAAAGAAGAGTTTTTTTCGTAAGACAATATATAGTTGGGGATGATTGTTGCAATTATCAAAATATAAGGGGGTTTTTTGTAATTTGAGCTTACCTCAGGTAGTGGCCGTAATTTGCCCCCTTCTACTTGTATATTCATTTGACAAATATGCCCACAAAATATTATTCTATGCAAGAACAGCCTACATTGATAATATGGGGAGAGCAAGACAAAATCTTTCCATTGGAGTTGGGGCACAGGCTCAAAAGGTATCAAGAATCTTCATCTCATCATCATTTATTTATAAATACCGTGCTGCACCATTTTATTTTTGTAAAAAGGAATGCAACTTATTACAGAAGAAATAATTAGATTTATTAAATGTTGGAAAATATATATTGTTTGCAGTCACATAGGGGACAATGCAAAATTGGAAGTGATAAAGAATGCAGGACATGCTGTGAACATTGAGAAGCCCAAGGATTTTGCAAAGCATTTGAAGTCGTTTCTCGTCGGTTCCAATTCGTCGTCTCAACGCTACAAGACTCTCTTCTGGAGCAGCCCTTGACACCGTACACGTATATATACATCCTCCTCTCACTTATCGAAACAACTTTTAAACATATTCTTGATTCATACTAATCTCCATTCACCTTTTTTAGCAGGGACAAACTGATTTTACAATGTATTGTGTATATTAATTATTAATATTAACCTTTTCTTCTCTAAAATATATATTTATATATATATGTGTGGTGAGATTCACCGATTGAAGTTCAATGTGTGGTGCAGCATCAAATAAATCAAGTAGTCTATAATTGGTTGAAAATTGACATCGAATTATTTAATATTGATAGTGAACAAAATTGGATTAAAACCAGTATTTTAGCTAATTTCCTTTTATAATTAAGGTAAATTATGTATTTAGTACAAATTACATTAATTAGATTGGAAACAACTACGTAAAATTGACAGTGAAAGAACCAAACCAGCTGTGTGTCCGATACAGACAACAAAGCAAAGGTATTTCCTACGGTCCAAATTAATTTCCCACCTCTATTTACGACTTTTCTACTGATAATAATAATTACTGGAAAATTAAAGAAGAAGAAAAAAGAAAAAAAGAAAAAAAAAAGAAGAGATGGGAAGTTCATCTTCATCATCCACCATAGCTCCTCTGCTTCTGAGAAATCTGGTCACTGCAATTTTCATCCATGCAAACAAATCCTTAATTTCCTTTTCACACAAGTACAAGTTTCTCGAGCTTTTACGCTGTTTTATAGTCTCGGTTTTTCTCTTCTTCCTCGGCCTTTTGCCTTCTTTCTTCTCCTGTTTGTCCCCTTCTCAGCACAACGAATATTCCTCCAGTTGCCCTAATTTTACGTCCAGGAGGGACGACGACTGTTATGGCGGCGGCTCAGGTGTTTCGAGGGCTTTGTCCCAGCTATTGTCGATAATGAACGATATTCCGGTGAGTTCTAGGAAATACGAAGTGGTTAGATCGTTGGCCGAGAAGCTAATCGACGAGAATTTATTGGAGAATAATCGAGCCTTGAGGGAGGTTAACTGCTCCGTGCTGTCGGTGGCTTTCGCGAGATCGCTGAGTCAGCTCGAGGCCGCTCTGGCGGAGCAGGGGCGGAGGAGCTCCGGCGATGGCGCCGGAGACTCCGCGGCTGGGGAGGGCGATTTGTACGATTGCAGCGGCAAGGGGAGCCGTTTAATGAAGGGGGTTAAGTACTATGGAGTCGCGGCGTGGCGGTACGCCAAGTCGAGGAGTAGTGAGATGAGGCGTTGTTCGGGTGAGAAGCTGGCTGCGGAGCTGCTGTGGCTGGCTCAGAAGATGGCGGCGTCTGGCTGTGCGGAAGAAGCTGTTTGTAAGTGGGCTTCGGCTTCGAACTTGGCTTGGCTCGCTTTATCGGCTGAGCCGCGGCTTCAGGGCTCCCTCGTCAAGGTCTCAGGTAAAACATACACAAACATATAATATTGTCTCATTTTTGGTCAATATTTTCTGGATTATTTTTTTACTTTCACTAAACTGTTTATTTGATTTTTTTCACCTTCAGCATTCTTGATCAAGCAAGCAAAAGAAATGGGGAAGGAAGAAGAAGAAGAAGAAAAAGAAGATCAAGAAACGAACACACCATCAGAAGAGCAACATATAAGACAAACGAAGATGAAAATGCTAATGTCGTGGCTGCCCCTGCTGTGTCGGGCCAACAACGGCACTGATGCACCGATTCTAAGTATGGGGGAAAGGGCAGAAATGGAAAGAATATTGGAAGCAATTATCTCGACTTTGCGGGAAGAAGATGAGCAAGAATGCGTGTTGTCTCTTTGGCTCCACCACTTCACCTACTGCCCCGCTTCCGACTGGCCCAATCTCCGCTCTTGTTACACTCGATGGTATAGTGTCACCCGTGCCAGGCTCGTCTTATCTTCTGTTTAGCTCTGAGGAAAAAAAAAACGATAATTTGGATTCTCCATTTCAATTCTATGTTTTTGTTTAAGTAGGATGATCACAAGATTTTCGATTATAACCAAAGAAGAAATGACACTTTCAAGTGTATGAATTGAAGATATATTATTGTTTTGTAAGTTTTGATATACTTAGCTAGAAGGAAATTTCATGTAGAGGAGTTAGATGATATAGACATGGGTGTGTGTGATTATGTGTGATTATATGTAGATGTACGATTTAAATCCTCCTAGTATAAATAACTAAATGTAACATCTATAGTTCTATTTCATGCAAGTATTATCTAAAGTTGCTTATATGGTATCAAATGAAGCGTGTAAAATTCATAATTTGAATCTATTAATTTGAATCTGTTTATATACCTAATTAATCTATCTTACTGTTGATATATGCGGTTTAATATTTACAAAGCGCATATATTTATAAACGTAGTCTAATATTTATTAATATAACTTACTCTTGATATAACGCACTAATCTATCTTACTGTTGATATATCATATATGCAGTTTAATATTTACAAAGCTATGCAGTTTAATATTTACAAAGCGATATTTATAAAAG
This sequence comes from Erythranthe guttata, assembly GCF_000504015.1. Next base: position 616,681 of record NW_012194989.1, on the reverse strand, counting down.
CAGTCTAATATTTACTAATCTAACTTTCTTTTATACATGCAGTCTAATATTTACAATCAAATTTACTCTTGATATATGCAGCTTAATATTTACACAACGCAGATATTAAAAACCACACAGTCTAATTTTTAGAAAGAGCACATATCATTTTTACTGTCTTTATACTTTTGGGCAAATGGCAAAAAGGGCCATCACATGTGACTTAAATGCATTTTAGTCCACAAAAAAAACAGTCTCTCAATTAAGCCCATCCCCATGTCTTTAGTCTAAAATACCCTCAATAATATAATTCTTAACAATTCCACCCATTATGCTCTAACTTCCTTAATATTACACATTGACCCCGGATTTAAACAAATATATCACATTAACCCCCAAAATTTTTTTTTTCAGAAAATACTTTTTTTCTGAAATGTTTTTTTTCCGGCCAGATTCCGGCAAGATCCCGGCGTTGACCGCCGGAGACCGCCGGTCTCCGACGTTGCCTTTTTTTTTTTTTTCGAAATTTATTTTTTTCCTGAATTTTTTCCGGCCGGTCAACCACCGTTGACCGCCGGTCTCCGGCGTTGACTTTTTTTTTTTTTTTTTTTTTGAATTGTTTTTTCTTAGAAAAAAATATTTTAATTAATATTACTGTCTTGACTACTAAATTACTGTCTCTAACAGTAATATTACTGTTTGGGACAGTAATATTATGAATATTATTTTTCCGAACAGTAATATTATTAATATTATTGTCTAAGACAGTTAAAATACTGTTGGAGACAGTAATTTAACATCCAAGGCAGTAATATTAATTAAAATAATTTTTTTTGTAAGGAAAAAAAAAAAAAAGTCAATTAACAGTTAAATTACTGTCTCCGACAGTTAAATAACTGCTGGAGACAGTAATTTAGCAACGAATACAGTAATATTAATTAAAATTATTTGTTTCAAGAATAAAAAAGTCAATTAACAGTTAAATTACTATCTCCGACAGTTAAATAACTGCTGGAGACAGTAATTTAGCAACGAATACAGTAATATTAATTTAAAATATTTTTTTAAGAATAAAAAAGTCAATTAACAGTTAAATTACTGTCTCCGACAGTTAAATAACTGCTGGAGACAGTAATTTAGCAACGAATACAGTAATATTAATTAAAATATTTTTGAAGAAAAAAAAAAAGTCAATTAACAGTTAAATTACTGTCTCCGACAGTTAAATAGCTGCCGGAGACAGTAATTTAGCAGCCAAGACAGTAAAATTAATTAAAATATTTTTTTTAAGAAAAAACAAAATTATTAAAAAAAAAAAAAAAGTCAACGCCGGAGACACGGCGGTCAACGGCGGTCAACGCCGGAATCTGGCCGGAAAAAAAAATATTTCAGAAAAAAAATTTATTTTCTGAAAAAAAGAAGTTTTGGGGGTTAATGTGATATATTTGTTTAAATCCGGGGTCAATGTGTAATATTTAAGAAGTTAGAGCATAATGGGTGGAATTGATAAGAATTAGGGTTAAAATTGGGGTCAAACTTGAAATTAGGGTTAAAATTGGTTAATTGATGAAATTGGGCTAAATTGGGGTGTAAATCATGAAATTGGAGTTGAATTGGGTTTCAATGAATTGGGGGTAATTTTGGTATATATAAAGGAATTTTCCTTATTTGCAAATAAGTTTGAATGGGGTGGATTTATTTGGAAGACAAAAAAGTTGGATGTCCCTCTTCTAATTAAGTGCTCTTGTCATGTTTTTTGTGATTACCCCTATACTTTTATCTATTTAACTGTCAATCAAAAACACGCAGCCTAATTTTTACAAAGAGCAGATATCATTCATGTATTTTCACCACAGGCTTTCATCGATTTTCACCATCTATTTGTCACCCGTGTTTTCTTTTTCAGCTATTTTCCCAATAGTTGTTTTTCCATTAAAAATAAGTAAATAAAAATTTTATTTAGGTGTACGTAGAATAATTCTATATATTATATTTGAAATTTAAAAGAAAATGAAGAAAAGAAGCATAACTTATGATTGGTTCGATTACAAATGAGATACTTATCTCATATTTATGTATTCCACTCTCAAATAGATCATAAACATTGAATTAATCCTTTGACTGAGAGAGCAACTCTATAACACTCCACAAATATTCTATACATTCTAGAATTATAAATCATATCTATGTAATATTATACATGTGAGTTTCAAAAACTAAAGATTTTTAAAAAAACGCATATAATAATATAATATTTTGACTATGTTATTTGATAACTTTTTTTCCGACTTAATAATATTGATCAATGCGGTTCGGACCGATTTAAAAAAAAAAAAAAAGTTACCCGTGAACGATTTAAAAATGGGGCTTTAAGATATGCATCCCTTGTGGGAAAACTTATTAGATGATACACCCAAGCCTATAAAAACATTAGCCAGACATCCTTTTGGGAAATAGTGCCTATAATACCCTTACAATGATATTAACGCCGTTTATTTTTTATTTTGGAAAAAAAAATTAAATCCCACCAATCTCGCCATTAGTAATCTGTGAGGTTATATTTTCCCAAATCCCACATTAACCGTATCATAAACCAACCCACTATCCCCCCACTTCGCCCCATCTTCGCCAGATTAGGGTTTTTTTCCCTTTCGTTTTCGCCTGCAAATCGACGCCGAGCAACATCATAGATTCCCTAATTGTCGGCGCAGTTAAGGTCTACGGATGTCTACGTCAAGAAACAGATCAAGTAAGTTTTGATTTTTGTTGATTTTGTTTTAATTTTTATCTTTTTGGGGTATTTAAAAAGTTGAATGAACAGGGGTGATGCGTATGAAGCGGCAGCAGGACATAACTGCACTAGACCCTGGTACGATTCAAAGCATGTATTTTTTTTGTTTGATGGTTAATAATTTTGTGGGTATCTATGGATTCCACCGAAAAAATTTATGGATTCTACTGATTCAAAATATGCGCGTAAATATTTTTGTGACAAAAGGGTTGCAATCCATTGTTGGTTGATCGCTATTTGTATGCTACTAGGTTTGTGACGTCTGAGTGTCATCATGTATTACGTTTAGGTTTAGATTTGTGTGATTGTAGATAGTTGGTATAAAAAAGGCTGTATATCTCTATAATTATCTGTAAAAATACAGTTTCATTACTATGGTATTCTATGAAATGATATGTGCTTCTGCAGTGTTCTATAAAAATAACAGTTGAAGAAATGCCATTGAAGTTATGTGAAAGAGTGGTTTCCTTCCGTTGTACTTCCTTTTCTGATGTTCTATTAACATTTGATATTATATGATGTCTATGTAATTGATAGGATAGCCTATCAATTACTTATTCGTAAGTTTGTTGCTAATAAATCGTGTATTTGACTTCTATATATATTTGTAACTATAAATTGATGATGTATTTCTATGGGTGTCTATGATTGGGTACTGTGTTGTGTCTGCTAGTTTCTATGGCAGTCTGTGAGTTGAATATGTACTATAATAATCTATGGCATGATATCAGTAAATATTTTGGTACAGTTATTCTGTTGTGATGTTTTTTTTTTTTTTTTTGGAGACCTATGTTATAGACATATCAAACTATTGCTACTATATGATACATAATTCTATGTTTAATTGATAGCCTGTCCTATGTGGCATATTTTAAGATTATTGCTAATGAATTCTGTATGCTTAACTCATTGCATAATATATGTAGTATTGATGTATACTATGGGTACTATGATATTCTATGGTTTTCTGTCAATTGCAATATTCCCAATTTCTTAATATAGAGATACTGACACTACAATTACATGGCATAGGTACTTATTAATCTTCAACCATTCATGTATCTTTGATCATAATTACAAGTGTGGTTTGTTATATTCGCAGGAGAAGCCATGAATGTTGCGCGCAAAACGAGAAACAAAGGTGGTTACATATCGCAATTCAGGTCTAACTTGACGTCTATTGTGGCCTTCTTCAAAGGAGTGCACCTAAATAATGCCCACCTAGAATGTCTGAAGAGAACCCCATTTCTCAACCTCGTATAACCGTTCCCATTTTTCTACATAATTAAAGAATAATTTATTTATATGCCACTGGAAATCAAAGAAGCAGATGACGGTGTTGCAGAATTGAGAAATGACATTGTAGAACAAAAACTTATGTAAAAGTTCGGTTTTTCCGCTCTCATGTTTTTTTATCTATTGTACGCAAACAAAAACTTATGTAGAAGTTAGGTTTTTCCGCTCTAGTTTGTATCAGTGCTGAAATATTCGAAACAATCTACTATTTATTGACACAGTATCTTATCTATATATGCCTTTTGGAAATTAGCTTTGTTGATATTGTATATTTTTGTTTATTTGTGTATAGGAATACCATACAATACTAAGCGCATGCAGGTATTGAAATTTAACAATGTCAAACACCGTACTACCAACAATACTATAATCTTCTATGGCAGACTATGAATTACTACAGAACATTGGATGAGCGAATTAAATGACAGTGCACCAAAACAATCTGTATTGTATTGTTTTAATGTGTAGCCATTGATGCAATGTTGTGATAATGATAATTTTAATAATAACTAAACAGTGCAATTACATTAACTGTAAAAACAATAAACATGCATCATATTTTTCACAAAAAACAAATCAATTTACAAACAGTGCAAATGAATATCTGAAAAGTAAGAAAACAATGCAACAAAAACATAAATCAATGAAGAAAGAACAAACATTCGTCACGAAAAAAACCCGATACTAAAACGACACAGTACTGCCCAAATCATAAATACATGAAAGAAAAAAAAAAAAAAAAAAAAGTCTTTAGGTCAAAATAACTGTACCAAAATATTTACTGATATCATGCCATAGATTATTAAAGAATAATTTATTTATATGCCATTGGAAATCAAAGAAGCAGACGACGGTTTTCGTGACTAAACAAATTCCTGCCTGAGTGCACAGCAACCCCCTCTCGCTTCTTCACAATTATCTCAATCTGCTCAAGCTTAATCTCGTCAATCAAAGAGAACATGTGTGCCACGTCATCATCATCGGTAAGCATGCCCTCGCCATCATCCAAAACCTTATACGACAAAACCATATTGTGTATGTACAACCCATTCCATTTAGCCCTCACATAACCAACAATCATGTTGAAATTCATATCACCAGACACATTCTTCATGCCAAAACATTCACCAAACCTCATCGATCTTAACAGTTGTCGACATTCTGAAATTACCGTGAAAATAAAAATCGAAACATAAAATAAATCTGCAAATAAATATGTTAATACAATAATTTACGTGAATTTTTTTTCCACTGCACAATTAAATTTTCAATTTATAAGTAGATCTTGTGAAAAAAAAAACGGTAAAAAAAAATTGAACAGACATCCAACCAACAACGCACGAAGAAACACTGATATGCGATGACGAAGACAATACCTTCTTGGTGAAGAAGAACAAAGAAAACTCGAATGACTACGCTCAAATTTTAGCCGATTACTACTGTGTATTGTTATGTATGGAATCTTCTTCACTTATGTGCAGTATATGTTAATGAGATTACATAAAGATACAGTTACTATCACAATAGAAAGTGATTGATACGTGATTCCTATTATCAAGGGACGTGATTTATTAAAGAGACATAAAGTTTTATAACGCCACACAAACGTCCTGTTAAAACTAAGGGTATTATTGGGATATTTCAAAAATAAATCCCTTATATCTTATATTTTTTGAACCGAGGGATTTAGTTACGATAAAAATATTGGGCTCGTACCCTACATCTAATAATGTTTCGTATGAGAGACCTCCAGCATATTAATAGTCTATTTGCGATAGACCGATTATCGGTCGGAGAATCCCAACTTCTGAACCGTGAGTTTCGAGTTCCGACGAAACGCCGGTTCAGATTGTGGCCATATGTAAATACCACACTATTGATCTCTCTTCGAATTTCGGCCTGGAGGTAGTGCGTGTAGGATAATCGAAATATCAAACCAGGATAAAAAATTGCTATTTCCAGGGAAGAATTGGGATTTCCAGTGCGCAGCCATATCCACAATCACTCAGCGGGTAAGTGCTCGATGCAGTATATACATACATTACATTGTCTCTATCCTTTAGCTCCTGCCTGATTGACGATTCTGTGTTCATTCTAAAATGTTATAAAATTCCAATTCGAGCACCAGAGGGTTTGGGATTTTTGTCAAATATTTGTTGATTATGTTACTGAATTAGTACATTTGATTCACTGAAAAACATTACATGTTTTTATTGCTGCTGCAGTTGAATCCGTGGAAATTCGATTTACCTTAAAGCAATATATATATATATATATATATATATATATATATATATATATATATATATATATATATATATATATATATATATATATATATATATATTACATTTATTCTGAGATTAATTTATGTGGGAAAAATATCCAACTACACTCTTATAGAACAAATTGTTTTGTATATATCTCAAATATCTCCGATGATGATAGCTGAGGCTCCTGTGAACATGACAAAACGTTTATAATATCAGAGTTAGGCACGTCGCGTAATCACAAATAACACAACCTAGTCTTCGAATTTCAAAAGAGTTTTTCTATAACGTCGAGTAAGTTTCAAAATGGTCCGCATTTGTATGTACCATGCTAAGTCGTCTCACCACATTTGGCGTATGAAATTGAAAAATTTCCACCAATTATTTTGGAATTTTCTCAAGTATTTAGAAACTGAATCTAAAATATGTACGTCGGGTATATTATAATCTAAAAGAAGTAAGAATCATTTATGCAGAGTCGGAACGAATTTACCTGTCGTAACTTTGGGTGCAAAACTTTATTCAGGAGTGATGTAATAGGACCGTTTGTGAGAAACCCCGTTTTGCTGTCACGAATCGTCTGGCGCATGACATTTAGTAATCGACCGTACGTCAGTCCAGGCTCATTCTGCGCTGCTTGGATAAAGCTGTACGTCATTGCACCAGTGGCTGTACCGCCAGAAAGGGCCTGCACATGTATTAAGACAAGAAAAAACGACTTAATTTCCCGACCGGGTAATTTGAATTCTTAGTTTGCAATCTGACTTATTTTGAACTTTGAGATTGCTATCGTTGCCTTGTCATTTCTTATTACTGACAATGCCGATAGGCGGATAACTCACTCTAACTAGGAAATTTCTCGCTCGAATTACATCGCCATGACGTATTTTAGTTTACCGAAATTGATGAAAAATATTGCATATTGTTATTTCAGAAAGAGTGATGTGTTTACTGTATCAGAAGTTATCACGTTTATTGCTACTTCCGTACAATTTATTGTGCTTGAATCAATATTGCATGTATAGAAAACATCGATTGAAATTCCGACTGCTCATGAAAATTGAAGTAATCGGAACAATTTCATTGGATTTACACACTTCTCTTAGAAAATTAGAATTGATTTTTCTCACCGTAGTATCCACTGAAACTTGATGGTCATCACAGGCACTTAAAGATACAGCTAGCCCACCGTTAGTACCTTTGTATATAGCCGATTGCCGACCATGATCTTCCCAAGTGTAGTATCCATTCCTACACCATATATAAATAAATAAATAAATAAAAAGATAAAAAAGTAGAGTATTCTTTTAAAGTTTCAAAGGGGAGTGAATAACCCAAATACGAACCTGTTCATTCTGCAAACGAATGGTAGGTCAAGAATAGTTCCACTGTGGCATGAATCTATTATTGCGTGCAGTTTGGCGCCTCGAGGCAGTGGTCTAACAATGGTGGCATTGATCTCATCGTCCAATATTGTTCCCTCACGTTGATGGTCTACTGGCCACAACGTTTCATCGTAGCCATCGATCTCGTCTCTGTTGAAATCGAGTGTTTGCGAACCATGACCTGAGTAGTGAAATACCAACGAGTCACCCGATTGGCTACCTTGAACCAACCACTGCAACGCCTTTCTGATGTTGTTCTTTGTCGGGATTCGGGAAGGGTGTGGCTCTTCTTCTGCATATTCAGCATAATTGACTATCAGAATAGCATGATTTTCTTAGATTTTCCCTGCTTCTCAAACAAGGTAGTTAGAATCCCGATTAAAATCCTATAATACTAGGATTTTGCAATTTTACTACCCTCTACCTCGTTAGGTCCTAGTAGAATCCTAATCCAAGCAAAATCATTCGAGTCTGGGAGTAAAATCCTTTAAATCTTTAAAATCTACGATTTTATTACGAGTTGGGATCATAATATTTATGTTGTTACATACTTTAATTATGTTAGGAGATGTTCTATATATGTTGAGACATGTACAATATGGTATGCTATATAGATTTACAAGATCTGTAAAATCCTACGAGTTATGATCCGATTTTACGACTACAATTTTACAGCCACCTTTCAATTCTACTTAAAATCCCGATTTTGACTACCTTGTTCTCAAAACGATTCACAAAAAGTAGCATTGTTTTTTTACCAAGTAACATGATGCTACTTTTGGTGTTTTGAACTAAAAACTGTAAAATCTCTTACCAGTAAGAACAAGTATGGAGTCACTTGGAAACCCGACTTTCTGAATCAGAAAATATTTCATACAGTTGACATCATTGACCGTTCCATTTAGCTTGTATCTCTGGCCATAATAGCTAACTCCACATAACACTGCTCGTTTCTTTCCATGCGATGAAATTGGAACGAGTGACGGTGAAGGTCTAGCTTGTTGTGGGTGATACCCATAACTCGACGAACCTGCCCCAGGGTAGTTGTTCACCGTTCCTACCATTGTATTGATATTGTTAGATGCTTTATCGAGCAGATTCCTGAATCTAGTCGCCGCATGGAGAATGGAGTCGTGGGCTTGACCTAGAGGATCGTTGGGTCGATTGTAGACGGTAGTTTTACAAACTGTGCACTGAATAGCATGCGCATAGGGAGGCACTATTATCTGCGTACCGCAGTTACTGCATCTCGTTCTTTTACTTTTCGCTTCCATGTATACTCTTCTGAGAATGATATTCAATGGAAGATATATATATATATATATAAGAAAGAGTTTTGATAAAATTGTCTTTGTGATATTTGCTTTATCCCACTACAGAAGAGAATTTCGAATCTGATTCATTACTTTTTTGTTGTGGATTAAGATGCCGCCACCCATTTTGTCTGTATTTGGTTGGTATGAAAGTATTTGAATTCTCGGGGATGTTTAATGTTAATAAACGTCTTAGACTAAATGAGAGGGTTCGGGAACATGTATGTACTAATTCATCAGATATTATGTCCTAGTATATGGATGTGTTTTGTTTAATGTTTCTGCTTTGAGGAGAAAAGTTAAGTGGAATAGACACTTGTGAAGATGCTTTAGAAAAAACCGGGTAAATTTCGTCTCCTTTAATTGTGGCTCTTACTAGAGATCGTTTCTGCTGTAATTTTCCGAGTTCCCTCTCGTATTCAATTCTAAAACCTTCTTCATGCAGAATTTAAATATAAGTAGTTGCATCGAGTTTTCCAGCAAAGTGGTGGAAATAATTCCATTGGAAAAGGACCGACTTTGCTTTGAGTCGAGTTTTCGCCTCATCTTTTCCTTAATTATATTTTAAAGACTCGATTGAAAATTCGGTGTTACATTGATTTAGTGCAGGTCTGCCAACTTGAATTACCACAATAGCATCCTTGAATGTTACACCGAGAATACACTTTTATTTATTATTTTGGACTTCGAATTTTTATAGAACAGGATTTGCGAAATGTAGTAGAGAAATGGTCATAATATGGTTCAAATTGACCAATGAGTACACACTTTGCCTCTTTTATTTGCAGATAAAAGCCGACGTCTTTATAAAGTGAAAGGCTTCGAGTGAATGTCGAACTTATGAGACGAGGACAATTGTGGTTCCTGTATACACAAATAAACGACCATTAATCACGATAACTTTGACAATGTTATATTATTCAAAAATTATTTTATAGATGACTTCAAGTTTTCAGACACATCCCAAAAGCGAAAAGAGAACATTTAATTTGAGAGTAGGATTATGGACAGTTTTTACTTCGGAAAAATTCTTGGGATAAACAACGTTAGTTATTAGTGTTCGATGTTTACTGTAAGAATAAGAACAAGAAATGTGTGGCAGCGTACCTGCGATAAGTGGGGCGCATTACTGTTCAAACCTACTTTTTCTCGAGCCGCACTTATTCTCTTGTGCATGACCATAAGTAGATGTCCATAAGTTAATCTCGATTCTTGTTCCAAAGTTTGGACAAAGCTGTAAGTTAGAGCACCTGTCGCTGCACCTGTAAAGGCCTGTACAAACACGAACGTTATTAAACCAAATCTTAGGACCGGTTTTATGAAGTTTATTACTATGTGTCGCAAAACCCGATGCGGTCTATATTACTTTACTACCTACCGTGGTATCTCCAGAATTTTGATGATCATCACACGCACTGATAGAGATTGCATATCCGCCACTCGTACCTCTGTATGCAGCAGCCGTACGATGATCCTCCCATTTATAATATCCGTCCCTAATTTGAACACAATATATTAGAGAAGTGATTTCCGTATTTAATTAAGTTCATATATAGAAATCGGACCTGTTTATTCTGCAGACATTTGGAAGATCGAGAAAGGTTCCGCTAAAGCAAGTGTCTATGATGGAATGAAGTGTTGCTCCTTTCGGTAGGGGCCGAACGATGGTGGCATTAATTTCGTCGTCCAGTATCCTTCCCTCGGTTTCGTAGTCAACCGGCAATAAGGATTCGTCGTAACCGTCGATCTCGTCACCGTCACGGTCCCTCACTTGCGAGCCGTGGCCGGAGTAGTGAAACACCAACGAGTCGCCGGGCTGACAGCCTTGGACGAGCCACCGTAGTGCCGCTCGGATGTTTCTCTTTGTTGGAACACGTGAGCTGTCTTCTTCTTCTGCAGATGCATTGAATGAGATATTTTGTATAGTGTGTGTAGGAAAATGCTGGTGTGCAAATAGCCTCACATAGAAGTGGAGCTCCAAATACGCACATAATTACGCATGCTAATTCTTAACCAAAATCAGTAACGGCAATTACCTGTTAGCACGAGAATAGACGAGTGTGGAAATCCGAACCTATCCGCCAAAAGTTTTTTCATGTACAACACATCGTTGATGCTGCCGTTAAGACTGTGTTTGTGTCCTTTGTAGGTAATGCCACACAGAACAGCTCGCTTACATCCATGGGCAGCGGGAGCATATAACTGCGGTTGTACTCGGTAAACTCCACCCGAGTTAACTGGTTGGTAAGTTCTACCGTAAGCTGTGTAACCAGGGTTAGTTACATATGTGTCGCTAGACATGAAATTGGCATTACCACTGGATCCCGATGGAGGGTAGCCGCTGTAGTAGCCCTGGAATACTGTAAACCGACGACATGCTTGACAGTATAGGTTTTGTGAATCAACTGGCACCAAAGACGGGACCCCGCACCACCTGCAGTTCAATCTCCTACTTGCCATCTCTCTGGTTTTCTATAATTCTACTTGGATTTGAAAGGTAAAACGAGAATATTTATATTTGGTATTTTGTTCTGTGAGAGAGCGTTTTCATTAAGCACAACTTGCCAATTGTTTTTTTATATTTCTTTATTCCATACCGACCCGAGAAAGTGTTGGAGAATTAGATTCGCGTCTTTATTTCCTTTTCGCGTTTATGACCAGCTAGGTAGGAGAATAAGACGTTATTAACTTTTTCATCGGATATAAGCGAATCCAAGGTAGCTTCAAATAATGGAAGATGGTTCTATACTTGACTAATAGTTCATCTTGTTATAGAGATCGGACTTTTAACCAAAAATGGTTGTGCTCTGATTAGCTGAACTATCTTATTCTTATTGCTTTTTTCGTGTTCGATTCCTAAAGTCAAAGAAAGTATAATTCCAAACCCATTCATACTATAACCTATAAAAGTGCGTTAGTTTAAGGTCTAGAATTTTATCGAGGGCTCGACCTCTCAGCGTAAAGATTCTATTCTAAGATTCTTGTAGAGATTTAATTCCACTTATTGTAGCTGAATACCATTTTGTTCGAGTTTTGCTGGAGGCGTGTTATAGATGTACGTAGGTCCTTGGCAAGAAATTCAAAAAATACTTGATCAGGTTATCACCTTCTTGGGAAAGAATCGTGGCCAGTTCTCGAGTGCCACTCTTTTGTTACACGGTGTGTGTTAATCACGACTAGTGTCACATTTAGTTTTTAGTTTGATGGAAGGCACTCTCTCTTTATTCACCTAGAATTATCTGTCATCTCACTGTAAAGAACATTATTTTTGCGTTTTAAAAAAATTAATCACAATTTAAACGTTCCGAGCCAAAAGTGATGTTGATCGCATGAAAAAAAACACGATCATAGTAGGGACATGAAAAATATGTTATGTTGATCACACGAGCTAAAAGTTGTGGTACAATGGCAACCTCGAATTATGCCACGGAATTAAGCTCAGGATAACTTTACGGCAGCTAAAGACACCAATTCATCTAACGAGGTGAATCGTTTGATATTTGTATCTCCAATAATATGGCTGTTACACGAGGACATAAAGCAATATCTCTGTGAACAAACATTTTAAATTCTACAAATTAAACGAACGACGGGTTGATGGCGGCGACGGGCTGTGCTTCAATTTTTGCTGTTAAATTTTTGTTATTAAGCTGACATTTAACTATGCGTAATTACAGCTTGAATTCTGTGTTGGTGCAGAACTCTTCAGAAGATGATAACAGTGGATCCTGAAACATTTTGTGCGTAAGTAAATCAGAATTTTAAATATATTATCGTGTCAAAAATTTCTCTTAGTTACCTTACTAATTTTCTAAAAAAAACATTTTTGCTTCTGTGTGACGTAAAAGATACCTGTAAGATCTTGCGGTGGAAAACCCTGCGAAGTCCAGTGCTTATGCATCCCGATTTATGGGCTTGCCTGAGGCTCTGGTGCATAGAATCGAGTACGCCACTGTAAGTTATTTTTTCTTTATTACCAGCTGCTGCTTTGATTGCTCCTATAAACGTGCTCGTCATCGCACCCGTCATTTCTTTTTCTTGTGAGAAAGCCTGCCAAAACAATTTACCGTTTAAATGTGTCCTAAATAATTTGAATTCGATGACAGAAATAAAGAAAGAATAACTAACTGATGTATCTGCAGCCTGTTGATAATCCTCACATGCACTGAAGCAGATTGCTCTTCCTCCACTCGTACCCTTATAAGCGCCAGACGGAGGGCTGTTATCATCCCATTTTCCCCTAATAAACGTACGCGTGGACCCCACCACAAAAACCGTCTGTAAGTTTCTTACATCTCAAGTATGTCGGAAAGTTTTTTAACGACAAGATAAAATATTGAATTGTCTGGAAGAAATTATATATACACTAAATGAAACTTGATGACTTACGTATTAATGTCGTACACATGGGGCAAGTCGAGAATAGTTCCACTGTGACAACAATCGACTATAGCATGAAGCGTAACATCCGTGATCAGCGGTCTAACAATTGCTTCGTTTATGTAATTATCCAATATAACTCCACTACTTTGAAAATCAACTGGGCAAATCGATTCGTCGAACCCATCAATTTCGTCGCCCTGGAAATCGCGTTGTCTCAATCCATGCCCTGAAAAGTAAAATACCAACGAATCACCAGATTGAATTCCCGTCATCAGCCACTTGAATCCATCTTCTATATTCTTCCTCGTTGGAGCCTTATAATTCTCCTCTTCTGCAAAATGAAGAAAAGTTGCACTCGATAAATTTTTCGGCTGATATAGTAAATAAACAAGATTATAAGTATCGACGTACCTGCAAGAATAAGGATCGATTCAATTGGGAAACAAAATTGATCGACTAGTAAATCTTTCATGTTCTTGACATCTTGTGCAGTTCCCTTGAGCTCACACTTTTGTTTCTTGTAGGTGACTCCGCAGAGGAATGCTCGTTTCCCTCTCGGTGGTGTCTCTGAGGTAATAATCGGATGGGGTGGGCCCCCGGTTTGACTGTTACCGTTGCTGCTTGAAAATTTCTTCCTTAGGCTTTGACAGAGCATTTTTGCTTCGGTTTTCTTTTTTTCCAGCTCTAGGCTCCAGTCTTTGCTTCTCCCGGAAAATACTATTCCGTTTTTGGACGATCGTCTTCGACAGTTCTTGCACGTGACGCTGTCCATTCAAGTAAACGGTACGTTTTTTTCTAGCCTGAACTAGAGAGTGAATAAGCATATGCCCTATTGGAAAAGATGTTCGTAAAGGAACCAAATCGATTCTTGAGTTGGAATTAGAATATATATATATATATATATATATATATATATATATATATATATATACATATATGTGCATGATATTGTCAAGAATTTCTTTGATTTATTCCATTTCCATTTCGTGACGCAAAGAGTAGAGGTTTAGACCGATGAATATATTCTGTGCAAGTGCGGGTTGATGGCTGCCTTCGATGATCAAGAATTTTTACGCCGCGAATTTAATATTTCTTTGAATTTTTACGTTATAAAAGTGGTGAAATTATAAGGAATTGTACTTAAATTGGTGACGGTTGTGATAGTAATGGATTCTTAATACACGGTTTCAGTCCCCATTTTTGGGTTACAAACTTGTAGACGTGGTAAATATTCGGCTAGTTGACCCCGGAACATCATATATGTCTACTTTAAATTGCTACCGATCTTTAAGCGAGAGATAGGAGAATTAGATGCTCGTTTTCTCTTAGTGAAGCTTTTCCTGGAATTTGGAATTTGGAATTTGGTTCCAACTTAATATTCATATAAAACAATAACAAGTGCAAGTCCTTTTTCGGATTCTTTGGTTCGAAGGTGATAGTGATCGAACTTTGGTCAATGAAAAAAGGCCCAAGCTATACGAATTTTCAAATGAGAAGACACGATAACTTAAGCAATCGAAATGATTGTTTTTCGGAATCTTGAACTATTAAGAATATAATATCAAAGTCTCCTCAGAAAACAAATTTATTTTATTGCTTTAATCAAAAGTGAAATTCGATGTTTTGTGAAACAATGTCTCGATATTAACCAAGCGAACGATTGAACTAGATTACATAGCGTAAAACACCATAAACAGACAGATATTTACACAGAAGATAAGAGAGGGTTTCTACTTCAAGTTTCGACTGCGTGGGCAAACTGACATACAAGTAAATCAGCAGAAACGATTTTATTGGTGATTTCCTCGAGCTATATATAGACATTCATATACAACACTAAAATGAAAAGAGGGATGCTCAATTCTTCATCAAGGAAAACGACATTTCCCGTAAAATCTAGAACTCGTCTCCTCAAGAAAAATATATCTGCAAAATCACACAATAAAAAATGTCAACGACACTTCCAAAAAACTTGCGCCTATTATTCATACTAACATTGAATTACTTTGATGTGTAATAAGATAAGTTACGCACCCGATAATCAGAAACCATGAGAATCCATCGAAAGACCAACGCTGAAGTGGCCAGATATCTTGGTCTTACACGTTGGACACATATAGCCTATAGAATCCGACGCAGCTTCAGGCTCGACTCCCTCGAGTTTGAACTCTGTTCTGCACCACACACAAACAGTTAACTGATTTGTGTCCATTGTATTCAGCATAACCGAATAACTGAACCCGTCTCCAATAATCCCACTCTCGTTTCCCAAATTCATGTTGCCACCTGGCAAAGGTGGCAAATCTTGATCGCTCGTGAAACTGTACTTGAAGGGCTCTATTTCGTCGAACCTCAGTTCTTCAAACCCTGTATCATTCTCGAGTTTTTGCTCCGCTACTGAAAATTTATCTACATCCTGTAAATAAACAAAAAAAAAAATCAGTTCAAATCATCGTTAGTCACAGAATACTCCGATTCCTATAGGAGAATTGAAAGCCGAAATATTTACCTTATCCGATACAGAACCGAATGGAGGGAAGAACTGAAATGATTGGGCCAATGGCAATGAGGAAACTCCATCTCGAAAAACAATCTCCTCACTTTGCTTCAGACACGTGTTTCCATAGCCCATATCCAAAGCACTGTTTTCATACTTCCTCGACATGGTAGGCTCAGAGACATCAATGCAACTATCGTCCATCTCAATGTCCAAATTCCATGCATAATCATTCTTGACCATCTCATTGTTCTCCGTCATGACTTGGGTACCATGATTCAAATCTTGAACAAGGTCTCTGTCTGAACTTAAGTTTTCTGCATGAATTTCAACAGGATGGGAACTGGTTACGGCTTGTACCCCAGTTCCAATTGTCGAAGTTTCAAAAACAGAACTTTGAGCAATTTCGACTAAAGCATCCATTTTCGACGACCTTAAAGGAACTACCTCCTGCAACTGAGATTCTGCGTCTTTCTGTACATCCACAGTAATAATAGCTAGCTCGTTAGAGTTTTTTACGGAGTTTCTCACATGGATACCTACATGACCATTATAGCTACGCCTTTCATCGAAAACCTTGTGACAGAACTGGCATTCATATTTCCCGTCTTTGATTATCACACCTTCTCCAACCGGAGTCCCGATTTTGTATCTTTTAGTAGTCTTCTGGTGGACCGAGAATAAATGCTGCAAATACGAATCCTTCTCATCGAACGTCACTTTGCATTTGAAACATTCAAAGATATCCTTAATTTGAACTTCGGGGAGGTTTTCTATGCCCATTAAGGGATCGTCGTACTCGTTTGAATGGGCTGACATGTCAAGCTGCGCCACTTCAGATATCTTGTCGGCAGGGCGTGCATTCTGTTGGATGCTTCAGTTAATATTCCTTTCGTAGAGATTTGTGAAAAATAATTAAAAATTGCTACTGTACTTACGTTTTTGGAAGATAAGACGTCATTACCCCCAAAATAGGATTTCAGAAAAGATGCAGCTTCTTTGCATGACATAAACTGTTGGCCGCTAGGGCTGGCAAATAGAGGAAGAATCCAAGTTAGAAAACGGCAATAACTTAACAAAGCTAAGCAAAGATGAAGATGTAACTGGAATTTGTGAACAACGAACAAAAAAGAACGTCGACTAATCAATGCTGTCTAGAATGAAGAAAGCCACAGAAGATCGCAAGGGCAAAGTTATTTCATGTGTGCAAGTTACCTCGAAAACCACCACATTCCGAAAATAATCAATTCAATCGACAAGCGGACCAAAAGTAATCAAATTAATCACCTTATGCATCGGCGGCAATAAACTGAGACACGATAGTCGCATCTCCTAAGGCCGAGCAATAGTTTCCAGCCGATAGGCAGTGCATCTCCAAACACACTGGCATCAACATACTTCCTCTTCTTCCTCCTGCTACACCACTGCCCCTCTAAACCCTGCAAAAACCCCAAAATACCCTCCTCGGTTTCCAAACCTTCCGTCCTTCTCTTCAACTCTTCTCTGTACAACTCATCCCCATTCTTCTCCAATTCCGCAAAATCGACCACCTCACCTTTACAATTCACCTTCTGCAGCTCTGTTCCACCTCCACCTTCCAAAAACATCTTGTTTTTCTTCGCCCTTTTGCTCTTAATTTTCAAATTTGCTTGCAATTCGAGTGATCCAGAGTCCCGAGGTTCATGCGGCGGTGGCGGTGGAGGATTGTGGTTGCCGTTGAGGAAGTGTTTGAGGAAGTGTACAATAGAGTGGCTCACGGGATCGGAGGAAGGGTGGGGGTGGCGATGGGGTTTGAGGGAAGGGTGGTGGCCAGGGAGGCGGGAGTGCGACGAGCGGTGATGGAGGCGGGAGTAGGTCTGGCGGCGGCTGCCGGCGGACTCGTTGAAGAGCGATCGGTCGAGGTCTGGTGAAACGACGGCGTCCGCGCCGAACGCGGAACCGGAGCATAGAGATAGGGCTTGCAATTCCGACTGCGACAGCTGGCCGATGTCTATGCGTTTCAAATCCTCCACCCTAATTCCGCCACGGCCGCGGGAGGAAGACGGATTGGCGGAGTCGACCGTCGCCATTTTTCACATTAGAGGTGAGTGGAAAGTACACACAGTGGAGGTGGGGGAGTGTGTGTGAAAAGGGGGAGAAGATGATCTTTTTTGATGAGTGGGGAAAGTGGGAGTGTCAGGCGTTTTACAGGTGTCTCTGTTTAATGTGAAAACGTTTGTTTGCACTGTTTATATATATGTGTACATTTACGATTTTGTCCAAAGTAGGCATGGTTTCTTTCTCTTTCGCGAGATATTGCGTGGGGGTGTTTTAGTCATTACAGCTCTGTCAGTTTAGTCCCATCGGGATTCTGTGATCTCTGTTTTTAATGATCTTTGTAAGAGAGTTTTAACATATCTGGATATTGATATTTTGGTAATTACCCTCCTTATTCACTAACACCATTTTTTTTCCAGTGTGTTCTAACAATCGGTGGTGTCAGTTGTAAACTTTTACGATATTTGTGACACGGTTTAAAAATTCAATTTTTGGAGGGTGAGGCGGTTTACGGCTAGTCAAACTAATATAACGGGCGAATAAATCAAAAAAAGATATTGATTTTTTTTTAATTAAAAGAAAAATAGGATAGGATTTTTTTTTATTTTTTTATTTTCCAAATTTCAACTCAATTTCTTTTAACAAAAATCATGTTTAAACATTTTATAATATATATTTTGAGTATTTACAAATAGTGTTTATAAATATATTACACTAAATCTGAAAACTGATTTATTTTCAATTTTTGTTCGACTAATCACCGTCACGCCGATTTATCGTATGGCGGTCCCTAACCGCCTCGGACCAGATGACCGGTTCTTAGAACCTTGAATTTTTTTATAGAAGGTGAAGTTAGAACTATATATTGAACTAAATTATTCAAGATGGTTTGTTAAAAGATCGTTTCAGTCTGATTTGCTAGTATAATGAATAAAACTTGAACACATATCTTCGTTCGATAAACTATAATGTCTAGCTACAAATCAAGCTCGACTAGAGGAAAAAAAAGAAGATAAAATAGATATGAAGCCCCATATATAAATATAAAATGGGAATACAAATTGCAATAATATGTGTATTATCCACATACAAAAAAGGACAAAAAAATAATAATAATAATAAAAAAAAGAAAAAAGAATGAAAGGAAATGGATATCTCTACGTGTAACAAATTTTGTTAGCGCCACAAAACAAAAGTAACCAAATCCTCTTATTTTCGATTGGTACATCTTATGTGGTCTGAATTTCTGGTTTGTCACTTTCAAATCCAACTCACCAAAAACACCGGTTGCTTCAATTTCAACTCTCCGACCACTTCACCTGACCAAAAAACCAGATCAATTCATTTCAATTTTTTTTTTTTTATATTTTTTTTTTTGATTTCATACAATAGAAAATTTACAAGAGTGATGAGTACTGCTACAGCCGCCGCTGCTCTGACATCCACAATTTTCGGCAACCAAAATCCATGCAACCGGAGATGGATGGAAATCTCCCACTCTCCGGCGGGCAACCCCGGCCGCAGATCGTTGGTCACCAGGGCCGCCGCTTCCACCGACAAGGAGAAGAAGAATCAGCCCAAGAGGAAGACCAAGCGGCCGAAGGAAGTTCTAGAAGAGGAGAAACCCCCGCCGGCGGCGGCGGCGGCGGAGGATGGAGAAATGCAGGGAGTCTCCACCGCCACTTCCGTATCGGCGATCAAGAGCCGGCTCGACGAGGTGAATCCGGTGGGCCTGGGGCGGAGATCGAGGCAGATTTTCGACGAAGTGTGGCGGAAATTTTCGGGTCTGGGGACGATTTCGAGGACGGCGAGGACCGACGCCGATGAGGAGGCGCTCCTCCTGAGAGAGGGTGGGCCCATGTGTGAGTTCGCCGTTCCCGGAGCGCAGAACACCACCGTGCTTGTGGTCGGCGCCACCAGCCGCGTCGGCCGGATTGTTGTCCGGAAGCTTATGCTCAGGGGTTACACTGTCAAGGTTAGTTTTTAATATACTAATTTAAAATGTTCACCATTGTATTATATTACTAATTTTTCTTCCTCGTAATTTGTGTAATACTCTTTGGGAATGCAAATTGGAATGGAATTTTCGATTTCCGCCTATTCTGATCCGAACTCTTTCGATTTTGGAATACAAAATTCAAAAAATTGATTTCCGATTTTCCGAAATTTGGATTGGAATTCGAATATATATGACATTCCGATTTCCGGTATTTCCGAAAACAATTTTGAGAATTACACTTAAAATATCACAATTATTATGGTTTACATTTTAGGTTACTTAAAAAATTGGAATTAACGTCGATTTCAATCCAAAATTTTCCCATTCTGGAACAAGTTTTTTCATTCCAATTTCCAAATTTTGTTTTTCCAAATTTCTCTTCCCGTAATTGGAATTAGTTTTTCACCTATGAAAAAAATCGGCTGTAAGTGCTTATTTCAATACAATCCGTCCAATTTCCACAGCCTACTTATCACAATATTTTCACATAGTGGTATAAACAAATCGAGCTGAATCAAACCCCATGATTGTTTAAACTCGTTTGATTTATTATCGAATTTTAAAAAGTGTGTTCGAACTTGAATTTGATTATGAGTTGAATCAAGCTTGAACAAGATTTAATCGAGCTGTATGAAAATAAGTGTTCAAATACCTTCTTCAAGAATTTCTATTATTATACATGGTATAATTTAGGTCCGATTTAAAAAAAAAAAATATTCACTTCGTATTCGCAGGCATTAGTGAGAAATGCAGATAAAGAAGTGGTGGACATGCTTCCAACTTCCGTGGAGATTGTGACAGGAGATGTAGGCGAGCCTTCGACTCTCCAAACAGCAATCGAAGGCTGTAATAAAATTATCTATTGCGCGACGGCTCGTTCCACAATTACCGGTGATCTTAACAGAGTCGATAATCTCGGTGTTTATAATCTCATCAAATCATTTCAGGTTTCGATCTATTTTTGAAGATTCATAGTATTTTGTTTTTCTATTATTAAGTAGAGTCGATTTTATTTAAACAAGAATAAAAAATGTAGGACTACAACAATAAGCTCGCGCAATTACGAGCTGGTAAAAGCAGCAAAAGTAAGCTTTTAATTCAAAAGTTCAAATCGGAAGATGCGATGAGTGGCTGGAAGGTTCGTGAAGGAACGTATTTTCAGGATGTTATTGCTGCTAAATACGATGGAGGAATGGATGCTAAGTTTGAATGGAGTACTGAGAACGAAGAGGCCGTTTTTTCGGGTATAAATATTACATATATACTAAAATATCAAGAAATTTAATATGTTTACTGCTTTTATTGTTTCTTTACGCCATTTTTTTTTAATTAAAAAGTATATGTATACAGGATATGTATTCAATAGAGGAGGCTATGTTGAACTGTCGAAGAAGCTTTCGCTTCCTCTTGGAAGTACCCTCGACAGGTACAGAATAAAATCAAATATAAAAATATATATGCTAATAATTCGATAAATATGAAATTATGAATTATTCATGGTAGTTAACATTGTAATGTGTTTTTTTTAAGGTATGAAGGACTTGTGTTCTCGGTTGGTGGTAATGGAAGAGCGTACGTAATAATTCTAGAAGCCGGTCCTTTGGCGGACACTTCGCAGAGTAAAATGTATTTTTCCAGGATTAACACTAAAGTCGGCTTTTGCAGGGTGAGTTTAAAACGTAAAATGTAACTATTTCCGTTTTTTTATTTTGGCTAATATGTTTGACTCCGGTCAGGTTAGGGTACCCTTTTCATCTTTCAGAGCGGTGAATCCGGAAGATCCACCTTTGGATCCGTTCCTTGTACATACATTGACTATCCGTTTTGAGCCAAGAAGGCAGGTTCGTTTTGAATCATCGTATTTCTTTTTTTTTTTTTTTTTTATAATAATTAGTGGCGATAATTTTTGTTGAGGCATCGGATTTCTTGATCGCAGAAATCGGTCGACAGACCTATTGGAGCTCAAGACTTGAGAAGCTTCCAATTGATTTTGGAATACATCAAAGCTTTGCCTGTAAGCTCAATCCAAGATTCAAACTACAATAAAGCAAGAATAATATACTTATTAGTTATAACTAATAAATCCAACAATTTAAAGAAAAAAAAAAAAACTAATAATAATATTTTTTTTCCCAAAAATTCCGTCGATCCATTTTAATTAATATATCGAAGTGGATTTGATGATTGCAGACGGGGCAAGAAACGGATTTTATCTTAGTTTCATGTACAGGATCAGGAATAGAACCTACTAGAAGGGAGCAAGTTCTCAAGGCTAAGAAGGTTCTCTTTATTTATTTATTTAATTATTTATTTTGCATATCTCTTCAATTTCTTATTAACCTTGCAAGTTGCAACTTATATCCCGATTTACGAACAAAAAAAAAATTTGTAGGCCGGAGAAGATTCACTGAGAAGATCAGGCCTTGGGTACACAATTATTCGCCCCGGTCCACTAGTGGTGAGTTTTTATTTACTCGCACGAAGCTTTTGTCTGAAAAAAAATAGATGACGTCAGCATTCTCTTACACACACATGCATGTATTAAAAAAAATGATTTTGCAGGAAGAACCTGGTGGTCAACGTGCTCTGATTTTCGACCAAGGAAACCGAATATCTCAGGTTAGTATTAAACATTAATCATGCTATATGCAATCGTATAGAGATTTCGACTTTGGCTTACGATCTATGATGGTGTGTATATACGTATATATGTATGTATATATAGGGAATAAGCTGTGCAGATGTTGCTGATATATGCGTAAAGGCGTTGCACGACTCAACGGCAAGAAACAAGAGCTTTGATGTGAGTAATTACTTATTTATTATTTCGTTTGTTCTAATTTAACTGAGTGGAATCTCTTATTTAATTATGAAATTATCAGGTATGTTACGAGTACGTAGCTGAGCCTGGGAAAGAGCTCTACGAGTTGGTAATAATCGATTGTTTTTTTCGTTGGTATTAATTTAATCTATTGTTCAACTTCAAAAATCGTGTATTTTTGGCTTTTTATATAGGTTGCTCATTTGCCTGACAAAGCAAATAATTATCTAACGCCGGCGCTTTCGGTTCTTGAGAAGAACACTTGATGTCGATGCTCGACTTTTGTTTGATTTTGTTTTTTTATTTTGTATATTTTTGTTTCGTGTGTTATTATTGAAGGGAAGGTGTATGTTGTCAAATATATATATGTGTATATATTATACAGGAACCATGTGCATTTTCAGTTCATTCTCAATTCATACCAGAAATTAAAATTAATATTTTTTTTATTCATACCAGAAATTAAAATTAATATCTTTTTTAGGATTTTGGAAAAGAAAAAAAAAGACACATAATATTGGGGTGAGAGAGGCTCGAACTCTCGACCTCAGGATAACTCAGAAGCTATGAGACCTACGCGCTAGCCAACTGCGCCACCACCCCCTTGTATTTAACTGTTCACTTTATCTGAATTCACTATTTAATCTTCCTGTGTGTGAAATGAGTTATGGTTGGTGTATTAAAATTTTAAAACCATTGATATATATAAATAACCACACACTAATCACACGTAAATATGGATGTATGTATATTATTATGTCTAGATTAATAATTCAAAAATTTTAGTTGTATTTCATCGGGTGTTGCATCTACAAAACCCTTAATTCAAAACACTATATGTACCTTCGAATATAAGACTTATCAATCTTAGGTGTGATATTGTGATTGTAATTAATTTTGTACTTCAAAAAAATATTGTAAATTTTTCGATAAAATTAATTTCGATCAGTTCCACCCGACTATCAGCCTACAACTATTAGATTGATAATTTATTCTTTAAAAAAAAATAAGAATGCCACCAAACAAGTTTCACGTTTTTATTTCAAACCAAACTCCACAAATCACATCCCACCAGATCAAATTGAGTACAATTATTAACAATAAACAGAACAAAGAAAAAAGAAAATGAAATAAAATAAATAAATAAAAACATTTATGACATTAATATTTAATTAATATAACCAACCGTTGTTGAGCAGAGTGACGTTGATCAACTTCTCCAAGTTCCGGTACGAAGACCCGCCGGGCTTCGCCGCCGCGCAAGCCTTCTCCTTCCACTCCGCCGCCTTCTTCCTCATCACCACCCCCTCCTCCCCTTCCATCATCACCTTAACCATTCTCTCCACCTTCCCCCTCGTCACATCGCCTTCGATCTCCACTCCAATCCCCCATTCTTTACAAGCGTATCTGCAATTCGTCTGCTGCTCTGCGAAAAACGGCCAGCACACCATCGGAACCCCCTCCGATATAGTCTCCACCGTCGAATTCCACCCGCAGTGTGTCAGAAACCCCCCCACCGCCGCGTGCGCCAGAACCTTCTCCTGCGGGCACCACCCCACCAGCAAACCCCGCCCCTTCGTCTCCTCCAGAAACCCCTCCGGCAGTACCGAACCCTTCCCGTCGACCAAATCGGGTCGGATTATCCATAAAAAATGGTGGTTGCTCTGCGCCAAACCCCACGCGAACTCAACCATTTGCCCCGGCGATAACGGCGTAATGCTGCCGAAATTGATGTACAGAACGGCGTCGTTTTGCTTCTTATCCAACCAATCCAAACACTCCATGTCTTCCTTCCACAGATTCGATCCGATGGATTCACCGCCGCCGCCGCCGTAAATCTCCTTCTCGAGAAGCTGGAGGGGGCCGATCGTGTAGACGGTGTCGAATCTGGATCTGACGGCGGAGAGTACCTCCTCCTCCAGCTCGTCGAATGTGTTGAGTATGACGGCTTTAGCTCTCGACGCGTTTTCGTGCTGTACGATGTTGTAACTGACCATGATTTCATCGGGATCTGTGGTTCTGATGAACGTCGGAATATCTCTCAGGCGAATGCCTTTCATTCCGGGTATGAAATCAATCTCCGTCTCCAAATACCCATTGCTGAAGCAGCTCTCATCTGCGTAATTAATTAAGTTAATTTAGAGTTAATTAATTAATTACTGCATCTGTTCCACAATAACTGTCTCTTTTTTAAATATTTTTGTTTCATATCATCTGTCACTTTAGATTTCCAATGCTGCATTAAATGCATTTTTCCTGTTTTAATCTTATTAATGAAACTCTATTCATTAATTTTCTTTTATAAATCATTAAATATTAAATGTTGTTTTAGTCATTTTTATATGATTTTTCTAAAATCAAGATATATTTATTGAGTTTCTTAATTTTTGTGAAAAGCGAAAAAGTGACAATTATTTAGGAACGGAGGAGGAAGTACCTTTGAAAGGGACGAATCCTCTGGAAACGAGCTCGGAGTAGTGCAGGTAGGCCATGAAGCCGCAAGCGCTGGTGGTGAAGAAGACAACCTCGGGAATCCCGAGCTTGTCGGCGGCGTCGAGGGTGAAGCTCATGACACCGTCGGAGACAATGCAGCTGACGGCGGGGCAGTCCGGCGAGTCGTTGAGGTTTCCGATGAGGTCTAGAAATGGAGGGAGGCAGGTTCGGGAGATGGACTGGGAGAGGAGGGGGATGTCTTGGGTGGCGTCGGAGTTGGAGGGCGGAGGGAGGCCGTCGGGGATGGTTTTGAACTGGAAGTCAGGGAGGCCCTTGACGGAGTCGGGGCCGCGGGAGCGGAGGAGGCGGTTGTGGTTGAACTCGGTGTTGACGAAGGTGATGAAGAAGCCATTGTTGTGGAGGAGTTTCGCGAGCTTCAGGACTGGGGCGATGTGGCCTTGTGCTGGGTATGGGATTACCACGGCGTGTGGCTTCATTTAATTTTTCTTTTTTTTTTTTTTTTTGGAATTTGTTCACCTACCTATTTTTTTTATTTTTTATTTGAAGTGTTGGTGATGGATTAAATTAGGAAACATGGGGGTTGTATTTATATGTTGGTAGTGGAGAAATGGGTGGTGGTGGTTTATCTTTTGTTTTGAATTTGATATATATATATTTTTTGATATATTATAGGTATCCATGAGGTAAACTCAAATTACGAAAACTTCATTGTGTTTGAGTAATTATAAGTTACAACCGTTCTATCGACTATGAATTTTCTTACACGTTTACCCTGATGGTGTCAAATTGAACAGAATCTTCTAGATTTCGTGGAATGTTCTCTAGTTTGTACTAGTTTTGTGCAAAAATGCAGTTTCTGATACACCACAACCTGATATTTACAAGTCAATAGACACATCTTATGGTTATCTTGTTTCAAAATGTGGAGCTTGAATGGAGTAAAACGGGTACAAACGGGAGAATGTTCCACATAATATAGAAGATTCCATTAAATTTGACATCGCAATGGTTGACGTATGAGAAGATTCATAGTTGTGGAGGTGGTTGTAACTACCCAAACATGAGGGTTTTTTTTAGCAATTTGACCTTACCTTAGGGGGTTGGACATAATTTACCTATATTTTTTTCTATTGAAAACAAAATGTGCAATTATATATATATATAAATTAGGTATTCGTGTAATAGCTTGTAAATCGTTCGAAAGATGTGAATTATATTAGAGTAATCTCGTGTGACAAATTTGATCTAGAATGTGTTCGTGAAGGAATTTGAAATCGGCTCAAATGGTACTGAATTTCTCTTAATTCAAGAGCTCGTCAGTCGTTCTTTCCAGAACACCTATATTATTGATAGCGTTCATTTAAATACATAATAATATTTCTCCCAAAACTGAGGCCCCTTCATTCGTCAAATCAAAATCAAATAAAGAGTGATGGCTATAGTTTTGGCCCCAAAGTAGATGTTGTGACAATCATTTTTGGCCAACAAAAAACGTGGAATTTAGATTCTATTTAAATTCTAGAAGTTCCGAATTTGCCAAACGTGGGTCTGATGAAATTTTGCCTAAACAACAATATAATGGTGGTAGTTGAACTTCGTTGGTAGAACACGTGCAATTTGTACTTTGGTTCTAGAGTGTTCACTTACACTTACTTGCCTAAAAGCCCAAATTGAAAGAAAAAGCCCTATAGGAAGCTCAAAGTTGGCCCAAATTTAAGACCGTCGCAATATGTGAGCAGCAGATGCGACAACATTCGCCCCAACTTCAAAGATGTAGTTGGAAAGCTTGGACCACGTGGACTGAAAAGGAGGTCCACTCCACCAACCAACATCGAGCTCGCTTAAGGCAATTAAAAACAACAACGAATCGACCCAGATCGCAATAAGAGGAAGCTGTCCGCGTTCAGTAGAGGAAACAACTCAAAACAAGTCATGTTACTGTGCCCGTGCATCGTGGTTTGACATGAAAGGGGTCCCACCAGATCCATTCTTATGACATGTATAAATACAACGGTCGAAGGAAAAGGTAGTGGGGGGGTTTCATTATGTAAGAAATATTATATTCAGTATAGCATTCTTTGAGAGACAATCGTTTACCCGACTAGTTTGACCCGTTGAAATGCTTAGGCCCATAAAATCTCTCGGCACTTCTTCTGTGCAAGTTCTGTGAAATTCCTCTAGAGCAGTTGTGCTCCTCTTTGGACGAGTTCTCTTTCACCTCGGGTTTCTCCTCATTCTCGATAGGGGTGAGCAAAAAAACCGAGAAACCGAAAAACCGAACCGAAAACCGAAAAAACCGAGCCGATATGTACCGTCCCGACTTAAAACCGCATATACAGTAAATTTTTTTTTGAAAAACCGAAAATATCGGTTTGTGTATGGAGAATAAAAAAATTGCCGAACCGATTTCCCGAACCGAACCAATTTATACAAAATGATGTCTTTTTGATATATAGCATAAATACTTACCCTAGCGTACTTCCAGGGGCGGATCTTTTAAGGGGGGGGGGGGGGGGGGGGGGGGTTCCCCCCCCAAGATTAAAAAAAAAAAATTTTTTTTAGGTATTTTGGTATTTTAATATTTGAATATTACTTTTGACCCCCTAAAGTTTTTGTAAATATGTGTCTTAATCCTTAATTTTTTTTTTCTTCTCCACAATCTTATATAAATATTTTGGTTAAATTTGTATTATTTTATATAAGATCTATGAATATTTACTTATTTTGGAATTTTTTTTATCGGTGTCTCTTAAAAATAATATGAGATGATGCCATTAATCTCCAAAATATTTAAGTGCAATGCATTAAGATTTTTTTGTCATGCTTAAAATATGATAAAACTATAATATATATGCTATTTTAATTAAAAAATTATCAATATAAACTTATTTTTGCTATATCTTGTGAACCTAAAAATTTTTTCGGGGCGCTGCCCCGAACCCCGAAATTTTAGTTAGCCCCCCCTATATTTTGATCATGGTTCTGCCCCTGCGTACTTCTATCTTTCGAGCGCCTCCATGTGACATGTTTTTCTATTAATTAATTTTGGTTGTGACGTGTTTTTTATTAGTTAATTTTTGTTCTTATTTGTTAATTTTCTCAAATAAATATAATGAAAGGCCAAATATATCGGTTTTATGCCGAACCGATTCGAACAAATAGACAAAAAATAAACCGAATTGATACCGAAATCGTTAACCGAAAAACCAAAAAACCGATTAACACCGAACTGTAAAAAACCGACATATTCGGTTTTTAAAGCATGAAAAACCGATATTACCAGTACGTGTTTGGTTTATTGGAAAAACTGAGCCGTACCGACCCGTGCACACCTCTAATTCTCAAGGCTGATTCCGTATTATTATTATCATTCATTAAATGCCACTGCAATATTAGGTATCCACAATCATTAATTTTCCAAACGATATTTGACAGACAAACCTTACAACGACACTACATTTTACCCTTTTATATGATACCCTTTTTGGTAATTTCACACAGCTCGTTGATGGGCTTTGTTCAAGGACTAGAATCAACACTAGTTTTGACTTGATACACAATCTATTAAAAGAGGGATAATATGGTGGGCCCAATTATCGACCCAATTTAATTTTCAGAACCAAACAATGGATCGTATCAAAATTGTGTACTATTACAAAATTTAAACCTTTTACGAAATGTATAGAAAAAATAAAAGGTTCACTAATTATATTGAGTTATATGAAAAATTCATATAACACGTGCTACATAATTGATTGTGTGCTTTGATGTATATATTTACAACGCACTAATGATCCGGGTGGGTGATGACATAATTATCCGGTAGATCAAATAATAATCGAATATCTTTGACACTTATATGTTGAATAATATATAAAATTAATGTATACTCATTTCTTAACTGCAATTGATTTGTTATATGAGATGTTACATCTGGCGTAACACAAATCGGACAATTTTGAACCATAATATGTAAAGAATCATCTGTTAAGCACACATACGCATAGATGCGTGTGCTATTATGTTTAGATCAATAGCTCAAATTCATCTAATATATTTCATCGAATGTATCATCTGCAAAATCAGTAAACCGAAAAATATATATGAAGAAAAAAGGTAGAAGTTTTATTGTAACAATTATTGGTAGCATGTCGGTTTCTACAATTTATTGTTAAATATGTAAATAATATTGGCAAAACAAAAGTTGACTTTTGGAGTGAAAGGAAAATGTGTTTGACTGGAAGGTGGATGAAGAGTAGTTAGAATTTTCTCTCTTGCCTAAGCCTGTCCACCTAACTCATACACATGTGAGATTATTGTATTTTGTTTGGGTTGTCTAATGTTTTTATATTAATAACAACTTTTCAGGTTGACCAGCAAATATTATGTTATCATAATGTATATTCCACTATTTTGTATATCAAAACTCTTTAGTGGATGCCCCGGAATTCGATAAAAGAATTGTACTTTTATTCGATTATTTAATCTTATCTTGTTAACTATACGATTACATTATTAATGTTAACAAAATTTCTCGCATAACACATTTTTTTTTCTTTCGGATATTCAACTCCCTAAATATTTTGTGTTACTATATATAGTGGATCTCTTAGCAATTATTAAGCCTTGTTTGACCAACAAGATATGATTAATCAAAATAAAATTAAATAATTTAAATAAATATAATTGCACTATTTGATCATTGAAGGTTTCAGTTAAAAAATTAAAAAAGTTCATACAAGCAAAGATAAATTATGATAATGTAATATTTTGAAATCGATCCAAAAGATTATTAAAAATACCAAACATTAAATAAAGTATAATTATTTAATTAATTATGGTTAATCTTAGACATGGCCACGGGCCGGGTCGGGTCCGGGTCTGGGTCGGACCCGCCGGGTCCGGGTCCTACTTTTTTGGGACCCGAAACCGACCCGCGTGGAGGCGGGTCCGGGTCCGGGTCGGGTCCACTCGGGTCCTCCGGGTCCGGGCCGGGTCCGGGTCGGGTCCGGGTCCAAAATCGGTTCTTGAATTTTTTTTTTTTTTTTATTTAATTTTATTATTTTCGGGTCGGGTCCGGTTCGGGTCCGGGTGGACCCGAGTTTCTAGCCGTTGAAATTAAAAATAAAAAATAAAAAATTTGAATTTTCGGGTCGGGTCCGGGTCGGTTCCTGGTAGACCCAAGTTTCTAGCCATTATAATTTAAAAAAAAAACATTTTTTGAATGCTCGGACCGGGTCCGGGCCGGGTCCGGGTCGGGTCCGGTTCGGGTCCGGTTCCTAGCCATTGCATTTTCGAATTTTGAAAAAATAAATAAATTTTTATTCGGGTGGACCCGACGGGTCCTCGGGTCGGGTCCTCGGGTCCGGGTCCTCGGGTCCGGGTCCTCGGGTCCACCCGCCGGGTGGACCCGTCGGGTCTCGGGTCCAAAATATCGGGACCCGAAACCGACCCATACATTTTCGGGTCCGGGTCCGGGTCCATGGTCAACGGGGCGGAGCCGGGCCGGGCCGGGGCGGTCGCCGGGTCGGGTCCGGGGCGGGTCCGGGTCAGACCCGACCCGTGGCCATGTCTAGTTAATCTCATCGAGAATACATGCAATACAAACCTTACCGTATTTCACACGTAAGCTGTGTATAACTGCCAGCTGGGTTTTTTTTTGGGTGTTTATAAATTGATTTCTTGATCCTCTATCTCTTCTTCTCGGGACTTGTGTTATCAATTTGGTTGTTTCCTAGAAAACAAAATTCGATAGCAAGAGGACAACAATTCCACCTCTGCACTATTATTCATTTAGGGAAACTTGATTCTTTGAATTATTGGACGGTAAATTACTAAATTGGTATGAGATATAAGAAAATTAATGAATTGAAAAATAATTTTGCTCCTTTCTATAAAAAAACTAAAAAAAAAATATATACATTACAAATAATAAATATTAATATTATGCTAAAGAATAACAACATTAATATTAAGCTTATAAAAAAAAAGGGTAAATTACACCCACACCCCTGAGGTATGCTTAAATAACTTTAAGGTCTCTGTAGTATCAATAATTACACTTATTCCCTTGAAAGTTGAAACCATAGTAGAAAAATGACTTTTTACTACGATCATTAACCGTAGCAAAATGTATCAAATTCGTGTTAAAAAAACTTTTGCTACGAATTTGCCCCGTTACATAAACCGGCGTGACAAAAGTTTTGCTACGGTAAATGGCCGTACCAATACATTTTTGCTACGGTAAATCCTAGTATTTACTACGACTTCAAAATTGTTTCGTAGTAAAAAGTACATTTTATTACGATTTTGTACCGTGGTAAAATAATTCGTAGTAGTAAGCAAATTTTCTACTAGTGAACCTAGTTATAAACTCTATGGGATAATGCATATTGGATACATAATTACGATAGAGTTCTAACGGACTATTGGTTTCAGGAAGTGGTGGAGACAACAAAGAGTATGAGTGATTTAAGAAATGTTGGGGGAGCCATATCGTCACCCCATAACTCTATGTTATCTCCACCACTAGCTAAAAGTAATAGTCCGTTAGAACCCTATCGGAATAATGTATCCAATGCATTATCCCATTAGAGTTTCTAACTACGTTTCACATGGGTGAGTATAATTATCGATACCATAAAGACCTTAAAGTTATTTAAACATACCTCATGTGTACGTAGTTATAATTTAAACCAAAAAAACTTAAGAAGATGAAGACGTCCTACCTACCACGAAACAATATACATTTTCGTATAATCCTTCATAAGTTAATTGGTTAGAGTCATCATTGCAATATAAATATAATTATTTTTTCCTTGAAAGCTACTTCATATTTTCTAATTAACTATTTATAATTACATAGGCCCCCACCTACCCATTGGACGTGATTCTACGAATTACATGTCTTTGAAAGTTGACTCTGGCATTAAGTGAAATGTTTTCCTAATTTGAAAATTGTTATTTACCGTTCATAAAAAAAAATTATTTATCTCTCTAAACCCTTAAAATCTCCCAAAAAAACTCAAAAACCCCCAAACTGCAAATAGCAAAAAAAAAAAAAAATCGAAAATTCGAAATCAAGCTTGAAGAAGGGTTGGACTTCGATTTTTTGAGGTAATTTTGACTCTTTTATGTGTAATATGCATTGGGTAGGTCGATTACAAAACCAATTTCATGTTAAACATTTCTACAAATCGATTTGTAGGGCTTTTTTTTCGCACATACATGGTGGAACCCCAAGTCGGGCGCCCATGGCGTGCATGAACGCCCGTTTCGGGCGTTCGTACACGCCCTGGGCGCCCGACTTGGGCGTTCAATTAAGGTGTAGCCACCCGATTTGGGCGTTCAGTTTAGTGTTTTGAACGGTACCTAGCAATTTTCAAATCGTAAAAAGCAAGTCCCGACATTAATCAGATTTATAATAAGGCCTAACAACACACGCACTCAAAACACGCATCGAAAGAGATTTAACACTCTGCCCTCTCACCTAGGGATGGCCATGGGGCGGGTCCGGGGCGGGTATCACAATCCCCGCACCCGCCCCGTTTGGAAAATCAAGCAACCCTCACCCGCCCCATACCCGTTGCGGGTTGGAATTGTAGAACCCGCCCCGCCCCATTTTGCACCCGCGGGTACCCGCCCCGTTTGACGACCCCTTTTTTTCTCCCTTCCATTATGGCTTTTCCTTCTTACTTTAAAATATAAAAATCAATTTTAGTTCCTTAAAAAAAATATATAGACTTGTTTTTTCCAATGCAAATATATATACTTGCTAATTACTAAATACGATAGAAATATAAATCAAAATCAACAATCATTTTATAAAATATAATATACATTATATTAAATATACATATAACGGTATTATATGTAAATAAAAAATATGGGTGGTTAACGGGGCGGGTACGGGTCGGATACAGGAAAAATTTTACTACACCCGTACCCGCCCCTTACCCGTTGCGGGTATAAATTGTAAAACCCTTACACGCCCCAATCCTTAACGGGGCGGGTATTACCCGTCGAAAACGGGACGGGGCGGGGCGGGTACCCGCCAGGTCGGGTAATATTGCCATCTCTACTCTCACCAAACACTGCTACAAGAGAGAAGCTTTTGGTAACACTAAGCTAAAGCTCAGTTGGTCATGATCTCGCTTTAGATGTAGCAAGCACCCACACAATTTTATGTATACTTGTATACGTAAACGAATGATAAATAATGTATTTCGCTCGATGTCGTATCCGAATTGAATTATCCAATTTTCAAGTGTTACGTTGGACATATTTTCCCTTTAGACTAATAATAATTATAATTAGGCAAAGCATAAATAAATGTGTGCTTTAGTTAAATAACTTCTACATTATTGAATAATGGATGTAGCCCTTTGTAACCTAGAAATTAGAATTAACTCGGTTTGAATAAAAGTGGGTAGTGGGACCCATGCAAGTAATTATCGTTAGTATGAATATAACCAATCAACACGGAATGGGATTCGTTGACAATTGTTTGACTTTATTTCTTTCTTATCTTAGAATTGGTCTTTAATTATGTTCTAGAAAAATTACACTGATTATGACAAATGTGTACCCCTTCCTTTCTATTTTATTTGTCTTTTTAGAGATTTTTTTTTTAATTTCAAAATAAGGTCACTTTACAATTCTAATAAAACAATTATTGTGTTTTTCTCAAATTTGCCCTTTACTATTGTTAAAAAAAAAATTAATGATGAAGTAATTAATGAGAGTGGTTTTTTAGTTATTTTATTATAATTTTTCTAGAATTCATGCACATTTATTGGTTTTCTTAATCTGCGTGTATGAGCTCCAAACGAAAAATAAAATGAGGAGGGAGTATTTAATTATTTCTTCTAAGTACAAATGCCTTTGAAAAAAAAAACATAATCATCAACATGGTGCAAAAGAAGTGGAAATCAACACACACATAGAAAAATTTTATGCAAGAACCAAATTAATTTAGAAATCAAATTAAAACTTTAGTTCTTGAGAAGAATCTCATTGATCAAGAACTCCAAATTCTTGTAAGAAGATCCACCTGGCTTAGCAGCCAATTGAGCCTTCTCTTTCCACTCCAATGCATTCTTCCTCATCTCTTTCCCTTTCTCTCCCTCCATCAAAACCCTAACCAAATTCGCAACTTTCTCTCTCTCCACCTCCCCCTCGATCTCTAACCCTGTTCCCCAATCAGTGCACGCGTATCGACAATTCGTCTGTTGCTCCGCAAAAAACGGCCAACATATCATCGGCTTTCCCTCCGATATCCCCTCGACGGTCGAGTTCCACCCGGAGTGGGTCAAGAACCCGCCCACTGAGGGGTGGGCCAGGACCTGCTCCTGGTTGCACCACCCCACCATGTGGGCCCGGCCCGAAACCTCCTCTGAGTACTCCTCAGGAAGGACGGCCGAATCCCCACTGACCAAATCGGGCCTAATGATCCATAAAAAGTATTGGCCGCTATTGGCTAGGCCCCACGCGAACTCCAGCAGCTGCTGGGGCGACAACACCGTGATGCTGCCGAAGTTCACGTAGAGCACCGAGTTCGGGGCGCGCTTGTTCAGCCATGCAATGCATGCGTCGTCCTCCTTCCAGAGGCTCGACCCGATCGATTTGATCTCGGGCTTCTCGACCTCGTGCTGCTCGAGAAGCTGGAGCGGCCCGATGGTGGCGACCGTGTCGAACTTTTCCCTGAGTGCGTCCAGAACCTCCGCCTCCAGTTCGTCGAACGTGTTGATTATTACTGCTTTCGCCCTCGTCGCGTTCTTCGTCTGCAGGATGTTGTAGTTGACCATGATGTCTTCGGGGTCCGTCGTCCGGACGAAGCTCGGAAAATCCCTCAGCCGGATTTTCTTCATCCCCGGAACCCAATCCAGCACGGTGTCGAGAAATCCATTCGTAATTTGGCTTTCGTCTGCAAATCAACATCAAGAAAATCATTAAAAAAGAAAAAAATCAGAAAAAATATAACAGCTCGCAAACCATACGACAGTAAATTAATCAAATCACAAAAAATATAACAGCTTGCAAAGCATACATAACAAGATCACTTATTACACTAACTAGAAACACAAAAAGGATAGAAATTAAATTAGTATAATATACCTTTAAGTGGAAATAGTCCACGTGTCACGAGCTCGCCATAGTTGCAATAACCCATGAAGCCACAAGCGCTGGTGGTGAAGAAGACAACCTCAGGAATTCCGAGCTGTTCGGCAGCGTCGAGGGTGAAGCTCATAACCCCATCGGAAACTATGCAGCTGACTTTCGGGCATTCCGTTGACTCGTTGAGGTTCTTGATGAGGTCCAAAAATGGCGGGAGACCGTTCTTGCGGAGCGAATCGCAGAGCTGGGGTATGTCCTGTGTCGAGTCCTTGTCGGAAAAGGGGAGGCCGTCGGGTATGGTTTTGAACTGGAAATCCTCAAGCCCGGAAACGGATTCGGGCCCTCTGGCCCGAACGAGGCGGCTGTGGTTGAATTCGGTGTTGACGAAAGTGACGAAAAAGCCCCTGGCGTGGAGCAGTTTTGCCAGTTTTAGAACAGGGGCGATATGCCCCTGTGCCGGATATGGGATTAGTACGGCGTGAGGCTTCATTTTCTTTTTTTTTTTTCTTTTTTGTTTTGTTTGCTTTATTGGGAAATAAAAATGATGAATGGATTGTTCTAACTTCTATATATAGGTGGAAATTGAATATTTTTTTTTCAATTTCCAATTAAAAAAAAATTATAAAAAAAAAATCAGAGTTTATTAATTAATTCACGTCCAGACGACTTTTAGTTGTGAACTGAAAGACTTGATCATTTAATTAATTGGATTTGTAGATCTGATTTCGATTTACTATTATAGTAATTTAACTGCAGATCACATGTTACAGACCTGCTGTCAATATTTTTTTTTCTTATAATTTTTTTTTTTAATTTTTATATTTGAACCAACTTGGAAGTGAGCCGTAATAATAAAATAAAATAAAATTGATTGGTGGGATATCAATAAATATGGTCAACTAGATGCAGCTGTTGAATCTAAATTAAGATATTGCTGCCAGATTTGGAGTATAGTTTTATAATATTTTCACTTTCCCAAGGCTAAGGATGATCCGTTAATACTGCGATTTATCGGGTGAAATATATCGGGCATATTTTCATTATTCACAAGCATGCAGATACGTATATACACACATTTGTATGTGTAGATGAATATTGAAAAATCACTCGACGTATCCTTCACCGAGTGTAGTATATAAATAACATGAACAGAACTGTAGTGATATCATGATTATCAAAAATGTATTTAATTTATTTTCTTTGATAATATTGGTTTTTATTAGGAGTGAAACAAAAAGATAGTCAAACTACTCAAACTCAACGCAGTGTAGACAATTTTTCTTGTTTTTTTTGGGAATATTTTATTATTTTTTGACCAATAAACTTTGTGATGTCGACAAAGGAAATAAACAAATACTATATATAATTGAAGTGTAGGTGGGAATCAACTCTCTTGCAATTGGGAAGGGCATCTAATTTCCTCTACCCCATTTCCTCAATTTTTTTTAATTTAATTTAAATTTTTTTTTTATGAGTTATGACAATTAATCGTTGTATTCAATTATTTCTTTAAGATCCGATACTTGCTTTGCTACGCACTACAAGAAAAAAATGGCACTACAGAATTGTGACATAATCAAAAATTGTCGCTAAATACATATATTAAATATAATAATATTTTTATGTGATCACTAGTGTCTAGTAATTGTTTAGATATTCCATCAAATACAAATGTAGTGATAATATTTTCTTTTGTCTAATCATATAAAAATTGATGTTGTCACTCAAAAAATTATTGTTATAGTCGACGTCATGGATGCTGCTGAACGACGGGTAAAAATCATAAAAAAATCCATGTGTTATAGCTAGGTTGTTATAGAAAACATGCGTTAAAACCCCTTGTTTTAATTTAATTGTGTAGAATTCTCTGTAGTTTATTTTATCTTAAATGAAATTACCTATTATATTAACTTTTAACACCGTTAATTATTAAGGGAATTCTGTGTGAACCTTTTTAGTAACACTTAAGGGCGTTTGGTGCATATTTTATACAACACAAAGGGGATTTATGCCAAGATAATTTAATTATTTATTTATAAATATTGGAAATATGTAACAATTTTGATATACTACAGTTTGGATAAAATAAATATGTATAATTTTGGAAAAATATGCTTTTAATATAGATAAATTAAAAGTCATCAAAAAATAAATAAAAAAAGTCAAATTTTACTTAAAATTTTTCCGTAACACTAGGGTGATTTACATTGTTTATCCGCTAAACAACAACGCATTTCTTGATAATCAATAAATATAAAATTAATAATTAGATTAAATTGACTTACACAAGTAGGTGTCACGGACAAAGTATCCACATGACATGTAACGAGTATGTCTGGTTGAAATTATTATTGCACAGTGCTATTAGGTAATAAATTATATTAAATATCTGTAATATTGGACACTTTCGAATACAGCAATTGAACAAGTGGTTGGGTTTATCTCATTCTCAATTCATTGGTCCCCGTTTCAAGATTGGGCAGATTTTCCGACTCGTTTTAGTTCAAATTTGGAGTACCTGTTTTTTGATCTATAAAGCCAATTGTTAATGCACCTCCAATATATAGGAAGTGTTTAATTTGTTATATTAATTTTTTACCAGCATTACTTCGCGTGCAATGCCCGGAAAACTATTTTAAGATGTGGAAAAAATAATTATTTAAATAAAAAATATATTATAGTATTATAATAAAATTTATTAGTAATATTTAAATTATAGTATTCAGAAAAATCTGATGATAATGATACGAAGTTACTGCGCAAAAGATTATATAAACTTAATTGTCATGAAACGAATTAATTAAATTGATCTTTAAAGAAATGAAATAATTAATAATGCAAACATTTAGGGCTTGTTTGATAGCCTCTTAATGGCATCTGAATGGGCATGTATACTTATTCGGTCAGCACTATCTCATTAAACTTGTTTGGTAAGAATGTCATAACAAAATCATTTACTTCTTATTGATTCAGCCTAAAATTGACCACTTATTCGGTAAGAGATTGCTCTGAATCCATTTGAGACAAATATATCCTTAGTTTTATTTTATTCGCAATATATTACTCCGAACTAAGAAATGCAAGAAATGGGTGTCAGTTGTTTCAAATGGCCCATTTAACAAAATAATTAATGTAAATTTAGTTTTTTGTTAAATTATTATTATAATGAAATATAATTTCACACACACACACACACATATATATATATATATATATATATATATATATATATATATATATATATCTTTCCACAATTGGTATTGTGGAATTTAATTTGGTTACTTCTTTTTTCTTTTGCAATTTTTGTTAAATCTTTTAAATTATGTTGAAAATTTTATTTGATTATATTTATTAAAAGTATAGGATTTGGATTTACAACTTTTATTTGTGTGTAAATAAATATAATATATAATTAAAAGGTATACAATTATTTTTTAATTTTGATATTTTTTATTTAATAATTTACAATTCCAGTAAATAAATATATGTTCAATAATTATGAGGATTTATATAGGAAAATTACATTATTCAGATACAATAACGTTAATGTTATCAAAAAAGCTTAAACATTCAGCATTCAGTATTCAGACACTGCTCTTAACGATTCAGCCATATATTCAGCATTCAGTGTTCAGTGCTTAATAGTTAATTCTACCAAACAGGCCCTTAGTGTTAGGATTTTGAACTTTTTATAATTCGAAAATTAGTAGAAAAAAATTATTATAAAAATGCAATTAAGGTTGCTTAGGTTACTCGTTGAATTTAATTAGGTTATGATTAGGGTAAATCACAACCACCCTTCTGAGGTAAGGTTTATTTACGAAAAAACTCCTCATTTTTCCACACGTACAACCACCCCCGCTACTTGTAGATTTCATTCATTAACAAACTTTTGTAGGGAGGTGGATGTAGGAAATTTCTGAAACGTGGGGGTCCGAATGTAATTTTTCAAAATAAAGAGGTTTTTGTGTAATTACGCTTTATCTGAGGGAGGTCCTCATAATAGGGCCGAGTAATACCTAAAGTAACAAGATTATAAAATTGAACCACTGGATCAGATCTAAGTGGGCCGGGGTATATTATTTGGGTCAATTCTTATACTCTATTCAAATGTGTGTAGAGGTTTTCACTACTTCATGCACGTTGGTTGAATAAATAAATCAATTATTAGATATTTTGATCTAAACGATCGATCTTAAATCGAATATCGAATAGGTTGATTTGATTCAGCCGTAAACAATAATGACTTGAATCCATAGATAAATACAATATATCTTAGATCCATCCGGTTAAATATCTTATAGCAACGACCACACTATATACCCCTGTACGTATCGATATCTCGTTTTCCAATTATACTAATATGTAAAAATACTTGCATGTTCAATGTATGCATACATTGAGTAAAATTAAAACTGTACGTTTAAATACTCATAATGAGAAATAATAAGTTATTTTTTTATAAGATCCATGTATATATATATATATATAACAACTATTTGTTGTTCGCTTTATTATTTAATAAAGTACTTATTGTATGCCTAACATGCATGCATGCATGTGTAGACGAAATTTAACGTAGAAGAACATCCTTGATGAGTTTATCCAAATTCACGTAGGAAGAACCACCCGGTGCAGTTGCCTCCTCTGCTTTTCTCTTCAATTCCAAAGCTCTCTCCTTCATCTTCTTCCCCTTATCACCGTCCATCACCTCCCTCACAGCCGCCGCCACGTCATCCCTCTTGACATCGGTATCTATCTCAAACCCAATCCCCCACTCCACGCAACTGTACCTACAGTTGGTTTGCTGGTCCGCGAAGAACGGCCAGCAAATCAACGGCAACCCACCATTCGCAATGCTTTCTATTGTCGAGTTCCACCCGCAGTGCGTTAGGAACCCTCCAGTGGCGGGATGCTTCAGCACCCGCTCCTGCGGGGCCCACCCGACCACCACGCCCCTGTCGCGTACCTCCGCCATAAATTCCGGCGGCAGGGCGGCTCCGCCGCCCTCTACCGCGCGCGTCGGGCCTGATGCACCAGATAAAAGGTTTCCGGCTGTCCGCCAGACCCCACGCGAACTCCTCCAGCTGCTGACGTGTCGCCACCGTGATGCTGCCGAAGTTGACGTACAGTACGGAGCCGGGGTGTTGGGCGTCGAGCCATTTGATGCAGCTGTTGTCTTCTTTCCAGAGACTGGCGGCGGCGCGGGTAGTTTGATTGATGAGTGGGCCGATTGAGTAGATGGGGAGTGGGGCGTACGCGGCGGAGATCGCGTGGAGGGTGTCTTGTTCCAGGGCGTCGAATGTGTTAAAGATTATGGCTGTGGCTCTTTGTGAGGCGTGGGCTTGTTGTATGGTGAAATTGAGCATAAAATCTTGAGGGTCTGTTGTACGGATGAAAGATGGGAAATCCTTCAATCGAATTCGTTTCATTCCTGGGATTTCGTCCAACGTTGTCTCCAGATACCCATCTGTTATCTGATTCATGTCTGTAAAACTCAAGACATTGCAGAAACATTAACTTTTTTTATTAAAATAATAATTTCTCCAATCAATTTCGAATCAATGTACAATGTTTTTTATTTTATTTAATATTATTAGTTAATTTAGATTTTATAATAATTATTTAATAAAAAAATTGTCAATTAATTGGAAAATTTGTCATTATATAAATATATTTTTTTGGGTTTTGTGCATAAGTCCCAACCAAGCATTTTTATTATTCTAGGTTTAGGGGCTATATCTCTTTCATCAATAAGCCCATCCCTTTAATATTTATGCCAATATTACCCCCAACCCAAACCTTTATACCCAATTCTTAATTGTAACCCCAATTTAATCAATTTTGTCCACAAAAATCTAATTTTGAATTTCTTTTTTCAAAAACTTTTTTTTTTCAATTTTTTTTTTGCCGCCGGATTCCGGCATTGACTTTTCAAAAAAAAAAAATTTCTTCCAGATTTTTTCGTCGGTCTCCGGCATTAACTTTTTTTTTTCTTCCGGGTTTTTTCGCCGAATTGCGGCGTTGATTTTTTTTAGTGTTTTTTTAAGGTTTTTTTTTTTTTTTTTTTTTTACGTCCGCCACTTAACGTTGACTGTAATTGTGCTGCCACTGACAGTAAATTAACGTAATTATACTGTCAATGACAATTAATTAACGTAATTGTATTGCCATTGACAATACATACATTTATGTATTGTTCTGCCGTTGACAGTAAATTAACGTAATATTATTATTTTTTATTTTTTGTTATTTTTTTTATTTTGTTTGATTTGTTGACAAGTCAACGTAATTATATTACTGTCGTTGACAGTAAAATAACTGTAAACACAATGATATTACTGTTAGCAACATCAATATTATTATTTTTTTGGGTTTTTTGTTTTGTTTAAGTTATTCACGGAGTAACGTAATAATATTACTGTCTATTATTGTAATATTACTGTAAACACAATAATATTACTGTAGTTGACGGTAATATTACTATTGCTATAGTAATATTGCTGTCAACCACATCAATATTATTATTTTGTTTGTACTTTTTTGTTTGTTTGAGTTATTCAAGGAAGTAACGTAATAATATTACTGTCTATTATTGTAATATTACTGTGGTTGACGGTACTATTACTGTTGTTACAGTAATATTACTGTCACTCACAGTAATATTAATTCTTTTGGATTTTTATTATGTTTACATTTGTTGAACGGTCAACATAGTAATATTTATCTATTACACAATAATAATGAGTTTTGTTGTGTTAATATTACTGTGCTAGAGATTAATATAACAATATTACTGTGTTAAACTGTAGTTTAGTTAATTTTACTGTATTTAACAGTAATATAGTTAATATTACTGTCAATCAAAACAATATTGCTGTTTAAACGAAAAAAAAATGTTACAAAAGAAAAAGAAAAAAAAAATTAAAAAAGTCAACGTCGGAGACCGGCGAAAAAATCCGGAAGAATTTTTTTTTTTTTTTGAAAAGTCAACGCTGGAGACCGGCGTCAAAAGATTTTTTTTTTTGAAAAAAAAATTGGATCACAATTGAATAATTTGTGAAATTTAGGGTCAAATTGAGGTTAAATTAATTTAGTGATGAAATTGTAACATATTAAAGTATGAGAGACTATTTTAGTCTTTTAATGAACACTTTTTAATGGGCTTATTTGTAATGACCCCTATTTTTTTTCGTAAAACAAATATTAAAGTAGTATGTAATAATTTTTGTTTCAATAAAATAAAGA
This sequence comes from Erythranthe guttata, assembly GCF_000504015.1. The sequence goes on along the minus strand of NW_012194989.1, from coordinate 574,092 downwards.
TTTTAAATTGTATATCTATTTTGAAACTTAGTTTTTAGAAAAAGTAATGGAAGAATATTTCTTAAAAAAATAATAGAATAATAATTTGTTGACAAAAAATTGCGCACTGTAAGGTGGTGTTTGCAAATGATTATTTAAAAGCAGAAGTTAGTGATTGTGATTTAAGTTAGTTTTAAGTGATTATTTCTAAAAGTTGGAGGTGTTTTCAAATATTCCGGAAAATGAATTTAAATAGAAAAAGTAGGGTTATGGATGCTTTTAAAAAAATAGCTTAAAGCAGATTATTTTAAGTGAAGCAAAAGTAAAAGTTAATTTTGCAAACACCTAAAAAAAGATTATGAGCAAAAAAAAAGCTCATAATCACTTTCAAAGCGTTTACAAACACCACCTAAGAAATGTGGCCCGTACGTGGACCTTGCTCGTCCCACTCCATGGTTGGTCCCGGTAAGACTTTTGTAAAAAGGAATATATTAAAATTATAAAGAAAAATAAATATTATGCATTAATTTTTACAAACAGAGAGAAAAATTAATACAAAAGGTTAATTTAGTGATTAGATATAAAATTAATATATATTTACTAACTATTTTAATTAATAATTTTAAATGTTTGGAGATATTAATATATATAGTTGTACCTTTGAGCGGAATGTAACCTTTCTGAACAAGATACTCGTACTGCATGGACGCCAAAATGCCGCAACCGCCCATGGTCCAGAACAACACCGCCGGCAGGCCGAGCTCCTCCGCCGCCTTCAGTGTGAAACTCATTGTCCCGTCGGCGACGATGCATGTCACCGGCGGCACACCCGCCTCGCCGGAGGAGCTATTGAGCTCTGTAAGGAGGTTGCGGAACGGCTCCAAGCAAGTCTTGCTGGTGGAGTCGCAGAGAGAAGGGATATCCTGAGTGGAGTCCTCCGATTCCGACGGCGGGAGTCCGTCGGGAATGGTGGCGAACCGGAAGTCCGGCAATCCGGCCGGGCCGCCGCCGGACTTGAGGAGGCGGCGGTGGTTGTAGTCGGTGTTGACGAAGGTTACGAAGAAGCCGCGGGTGTGGAGGAGGTTGGATAACTTGAGCATGGGGTTTATGTGGCCCTGTGCTGGGAATGGTACGCAAACTGCATGGGGTTTGTAACTTTCCGCCGCCATGGAAACCCTGGTTTTAAGTTCTCACACAGTAAGCACACACAGAGATAAAAAAAACACACAGTAGAATGTGAAATGGAATGAGAGGGGGAAGGAATGTATGTATATGCATGGGGTTTTATAGTATTGATTTCACTAGCTAGTACAAAATGGCTTTATTACTACCAGGGAATTAACATAAATTCATTTTTTATGAAAAGCCCAATGATGCGATCTCTTGTGTATCATAAGATTTCTTTACTAAACGTAAGAAAACTCTTCTTTATTATTTCTCTTCATAATAAAACCCTAGCACAATATGACTATTTAAAGATAATAAAACCCTAGAATCCTAATCTAACTAGAAAAGATAATTACCTATACTAATTAAATACCTAATAATCTCCTAACCACTACTAACTCACGGCTATATTCAATCTAATTATACTATGCTAATTAATTAATAATAAAATACTAACTAACTAATAATTAAATAATATATTAAATAATAAATCCCAACATTCCACCCCGCTTGAAATGAACCTTGTCCTCAAGGTTCGAATCAATTTGGTCCATCTCCTTTGTGTTTCCACCTATGTTTGACCTCATCGACTTGCTTCCCGATTGACTCCGAAAAACACGATGAACGACCAAACTCTTTAACACATGGCTCTTGCTGACCCCAAGAGATTCCAAAGGCTACTTTTGCGAAAATACTCAATTTTTTTCCCGATAGATAAACTTTTTTAATCGTCTTTTCAGATTTTGTCTCCTCCAAACTGACCATCGGTTCTTCGTCTCCTTTCTTTTGAACACCATGGAAATCTCCCAATATCCATAGTAGCTCTTCGCTCTCCTCTCTGGTTAATTTCTCGTCTTCGTCCCACTTTATCTCAATTGATTCCGATTCTTCTTCTTTCGGCTCTTCGTCCCACTTTATCTCAGTGGAATTCGATTCTTCTTCTTTGGGCGAACTCACAAAAATTTGGGGCTCTTCGAAAAAATCATCGTCGTCCTCTTCCTCTCCCTCCGACGATAGGCTCGGCAACAACGGCGGTGGCGTTGGCGGTGATGGTTGGCGATCCCTTCGGCTTTTGTGTTGGTGTTGACGTCGTCCTTGACTTTGTTCGAGCAATTTCTGAAAATCAATCCGTAATTTCTCTACGGATTTTTCCAATCGCTCCAACCGTCTTGTTTCTGACATCATGATTTTCACAAAGTTTTGATGTGATCTCAACTTTGCTCCAGCTTAGCTTTGATATAATCTCTGCCTTGCTAACGAAGCGTTGGTGTTATCGCAACTTCGCTCTGATACCAATTGATGCGATCTCTTGTGTATCATAAGATTTCTTTACTAAACGTAAGAAAACTCTTCTTTATTATTTCTCTTCATAATAAAACCCTAGCACAATACGACTATTTAAAGATAATAAAACCCTAGAATCCTAATCTAACTAGAAAAGATAATTACCTATACTAATTAAATACCTAATAATCTCCTAACCACTACTAACTCACGGCTATATTCAATCTAATTATACTATGCTAATTAATTAATAATAAAATACTAACTAACTAATAATTAAATAATATATTAAATAATAAATCCCAACACCCAATTGTTCTTTTTGGATTAGAAAAACGAAAAACAAAAAACAAGATTTAAAAACCAATTCTTGTCAAATTTTAAAGTTTGACTTCCCTCCAAGGTTTGACTGTTTCAAATCGCCTTGAATCTTCTAGAGGCCACAATCCGATTTCTTAAACTTTTATACCAAAAATGTAAAAGTTTTAGATCGTCTCCGCCTCAAAGATCAGATAATCAATCGTCTCGACCAATTTTTAGAAGACCAATGAAATATATGGATTTATACAAAGTGTATAAAATTTATTGACTGTATCATAGAACAAACCTTGTAGGATTCAAACTCGACAACTAATACAAGCACGTGGCTTCATGTGAACCAAAGTATGTGGTAGGAATTTTTTACACTTTTTGTATGTCTAAGATTTTAAAGTACAACCAATGTCAGGTGTGTGTTAAGTATTTCATTAATGGATCACATTTCAACTCAGGGAGTACTTTACATAAATTTTTTATTTATGTCTAAGATCTTAAAGTACAACCAAAGTTAAGTGTGTTAGGTATTTCATTAATGGATCACATTTCAATTCAGTGAGTACTGTACCTAACAAAACATGGGTAAACTACGACCAACACCCTGACCTATTGTCAATTTACACAAATCCTACTCTTGTTTGGATAATTATATCTACCCCTCAACTCTGATTTTTTCTTACATCTCCATCTTTATGGTGTCAAATTCAACATAATCATCTAGATTTCGTGGAATGTGCTCTAGTTTGTACTCGTTTTGTGTAAAAATACAGTTTCTAATGTTATGATCATCTTGCTTCAAAATGTAGAGTTCGAATGGGATAAAGCGGTTACAAAAGTGATAATATTCATATAATCTCGAAGATTTCCCCTAAATTTGAAAGCGCAAAGGTGGACGTGTAAGAAGATTTATAGTTGAGGGGGTGGTTGTAATTATCCAAACAAGATGGCGGTTTTCATAATTTGACCATACCTCAGGGGTGGTTGTAATTTACCCTAAAAAAATTAAGGTGGTTTCTTTAAATATTTTGGTCCCTTTTGCAATTCAAGATCTATTCCCATCGTATCTATTACAATCTCATCAAAATTTATAGGAAATATTAATATGAAATGATATGTTTTACGAATAATTTATTTTTTTAGTTGAGATATGCTCATTTAACATGGTATTACAGTCAGGTCAAATAGCAGGTCTTGAGTTTGGATATCACCGCGACCCATATCAAATATTTGAATTGGGAAGACTTCAAATTAATATAATTTGCCTGCACTATGAGAGGACATAGTAGAGATATTAATATTAAACGATACATTTCATTAATAGCTTACACTTTTAGTTAAGGTGATCATTCAACAAAATCAATTACAAATTAAAATTAATGACATTCACTAGAAAATTATACATTTCACTAATTGCTTACACTTTTGGTTAAGGCGGTAGTGGCCATTCAACAAAATCCACTACGAAATCAATGAAATGCACTAGAAAATTAAGGTGTATAAGATGAACGGCCTTATCTTGTTTCGAAAGGTTTTTATAAAACTTGCTCGAATATTTGAACACTTACTTATAACTATGGCGGTCCTCTATAAGTTTTGTGAAGAAATGATTCACAAATTCGCATTCCAAACCTTAGTCAAGGCTGAATTTAGATCTCACGGTTTGGAAACCATAACCTTAAAACCAGTCCACTAATTTGAAGCTCCCTGTGAGTGGAAACAATGATGCGATCGTTGAGTTCGACATCGGTATTTTTCTCGAGAGTCTCGACGGTGGCGGACTGGGAGACGGATTGATACGAAATATTATTTAATGTATAATTTAATTATTAGTTTAGTTAATCTTTAATTATTATAATAAATTAGAGTAGTACAGTTAGAGCACATAGGAGCCGTATGTTTAGTTGTTAGGATAGATATTAAGTATTTTATTAGTATAGGTAATTATCTTTTCTAGTTAGATTAAGATTCTAGGGTTTTCTTATCTTTAAATAATCGTCTTGTGCTAGGCTTTAATAATGCGGAGAAATAATAAAGAAGAGTTTTCTTACGTTTAGTAAAGAATTCTTATGATACTCAAGAGATCGTATCAATTGGTATCAGAGCGAAGTTGCGATAACACCAACGCTTCGTTAGCAAGGCAGCGATTATATCAAAGCTAAGCTGGAGCAAAGTTGAGATCACATCAAAACTTTGTGAAAACCATGATATCAGAAACAAGACGGTTGGAGCGATTGGAAAAATCCGTAGAGAAATTACGGATTAATTTTCAGAAATTGCTCGAACAAAGTCAAGGACGACGTCAACGCCATCACAAAAGCCGAAGGGACCGCCGCCCGTCACCACCACCGCCGCTGCCGTCGCCGAGCCTATTCCCGGAGGAAGAGGAAGAGGACGACGATGACTTTTTTGACGAACCGCCGCTGCCGAGCCTATTGCCACAAGGAGAGGAAGAGGACGACGATGACTTTTTCGAAGAACCCCAAATTTTTGTGAGTTCGCCGAAAGAAGAAGAATCAGATTCAACTGATATAAAGTGGGATGAAGAGCCGAAAGAAGAATAATCGGAGTCAACTGAGATAAAGTAGGATGAAGACGAGAAATTAACGAAGGAGGAGAACGAAGAATTGCATGAAATTTTGGAAGAATTTCATAATTTTAAGGAAGATCCAATTTTACATGATGAGAATTCGGTGGAATTAGTTGTTTATTGTGAAGAGGGAAACCACTCAAAGTTATCTAGTTTTTGTTTGGCTAAAGTGGATCACTTTGGAGACCAGGTTCATGATTCCACCGAGAGAGATGACTTCACTCATAAAATCAAGAAAGATAGTCATGTGTGAAAATTGGTCAAGCAAAGGAATACATCTTGCTCGGAAAGAAAGTCAATGAATTCAAACATAGGTGGAAACGCAAAGGAGAGGGACCAAATTGACTCGAACCTTGAGGACAAGGTTCATTTCAAGAGGGGTGGTTTGATACGAAATATTATTTAATGTATAATTTAATTATTAGTTTAGTTAATTTTTAATTATTAATAAATTAGAGTAGTACAGTTAGAGTACATAGGAGACCTATGTTTAGTAGTTAGGATAGATATCAAGTATTTTATTAGTATAGGTAATTATCTTTTCTAGTTAGATTAGGATTTTAGGGTTTTCTTATCTTTAAATAGTCGTCTTGTACTAGTGTTTAATTAGGCAGAGAAATAATAAAGAAGAATTTTCTTACGTTTAGTAAAGAATTCTTATGATACTCAAGAGATCGTATCACGGATTTGATGGAAAACAAAAGCTACAAAACAACCGTGGATCGGTGGTGGAGAGAAAATAGAGGAGCAACGATAGAGGAAAAAGAGGGGGGCGGCGATGGAGGAGAGACGGGCAACGACGGAGTGGAGAAAATAGACGATCCAATGGAAGATTAGATCGAGGATGGTATTTGGCAATTTGGATGGAGTGTATAATTGGATTTGTAATCTTATATATAAAAGAAAGAAACGTTGGGCAACCCTAGAAAAACTCTAATGGTATATTTGTAATTATTTATTTTTAATATTATTAATTTTTAACAATTATCAAAATTGAAACTAACCCGTGAAGAATTCTACCATAATGGTACTTCTGTAATTATTTATTTTTAATATTTTTCTCTACTAATTTTCGAACTACAATTTTCAACAATTATTAATCTCGTATTTTTCATTAATATATCTCAAATCTTAAGAGATAATAAAATTGATATTTTTTCACTTTTGAAATAATATCCCTTTTATCGCACGGGGAAAAATGCTAGTTTCATATTAAACCAAGGTGATGTAGATGTGGCGGAGCCGGAATTGTGTGGGGCCAAGTTTTTCCGAACTGGAACGACGAGGGAGTTAAACTCACCGCTATGCCGTGATGTGCGATGGATTTTGGCGTTTCGAGGTCGTTTAGGCCTTCAAAACGACGTTTTGCTATTTTAGGAAAGTTTTAAGTAATTGATAATTAATTCTAGAAAAATCGGATTGGGATTCCGCAAGTTGGGATGTTTCCAACTTTTGGTATTTTATTAGGTTTAGGAGTTATTTTGTTTTTTGCTTTTTTTTTTGGTAATTTTCTCGTTTTCCTACTTTTGATTAGGTTTTTCGTTTTCTTTAGTATAAATAGTTGCTCTAGGGTTTATTTTCAGCATCTTTCATTATTAATAAAATTTCTGAGTTTTCTCTCAATTATCTGGTGGATTCCAGAGTTATCGTGTTCTATAGGATTAATGTTTAGAAATTAATTCTTTACCGTGCTTCCGTTCTGCGTCAGTTGGCATCAGTAGCGGGGTTTTTCCTGGTTAGATGGTGAGAGGCGTGAATCTGGAAGACAACAACCGCGATGGCGATGACCTCGAAGTTTGTAACATTCAGGCAGCGGTCGAACTCGCTCGAGTAGAATCTCAACGGGTTATGCAAGAATTTCGAGTAGAGGTTCAAGATGAGCTGCGGCAACTTCGGGAGTTGCTACAGGGAATTGCCCTCAATGGCAACAACAGAAGGAGCGAACCAAATATAGCGCGCGTTGGGAAATTAGCCCGAGGTGCGCATATTAGGAATCAGATTCGTGACCAACCATGTCTTCACCCGGACAGTGACGAAGACTTCGATGAGAACGACAGAGCGATAGTCAACGGAAATAAACCTAGACAGGGACAAAGGCAGTACGACGATTATCCGACAAGGGCTGAGATTCCACCTTTCCATGGAAACCTCTCCATAGAGGATTTTCTGGATTGGGTGGTCGAAGTGGAGAGTACTTTTGATGTGATGAACACCCCACCCGAGAGGATGGTCAAGATGGTTGCGTACAAGTTGAAAAGTGGTGCGGCTGTATGGTGGGACCAGTTGCAGCGATTACGGACTCGACAAGGGAAAGACCCAGTGCAGTCTTGGAGGAGGATGAAGGGGCTTCTTCACGATCGATTCCTACCGGCCGACTATGAACAACACTTATACAATTTATACCATAATTGTTCGCAGGGTAGCAGATCTATACACGAATACACCACGGAATTTGTGAAACTGGCAGATCGAAATAATTTACGGGAGTCGGAGAACCAGCAAGTGGCCAGGTATTTGAACAGGTTAAAGGCTAATATCCGTGACGAATAGGTTTGCAGCCAGTTTATACCATTCAGGATGCGCAGAGTATGGCATTGCGAGCAGAAGAATTTGAGCGACGAAACAACGTAAATAATTATCGTAGGCCGCCAAATTATGCACCACCGCCGGTTGATAGGGGTAAGCTTGTATCCCAAAACCCTAATCCTGTTGCCCCACCAACACGGGCACCACAGATCCAGACGAGAGCCGGTGCCAGTAGTTCGAGCACGCCCGTTCAGCCTCAAACAAACAATCCTTATGCGAGACTAGTCTTTGGAAACTGTTTTATGTGTCACGAACCTGGGCACCGTTCCAATAAGTGCCCTGAGAGAAGACCCGTGAACTTAGTAGGTGGGTCGGAGCAGATGAGCAAGAGTGATCAGGAAGGCTATGATGAAGACGTTTTTCAAGAAGAAGAGGATACGGCAGAATATCATAGTCAGGAGGATGGAGAGCAAGTTAACTGTCTGGTGCAGCGAGTTCTTTGTACGGCGATGCAGCAAAACCAACGAAATAGCATATTTCGTTCTCAGTGCTCAGTTAATAAGAAAGTGTGCGACGTGATAGTTGATAATGGTAGTTGCGAAAATTTTGTTGCGAGAAGATTGGTAGATTATTTGAAGTTACCGGTGGAATAACATACAGTCCCCTATACTATTGGGTGGGTTCAGAGAGGGCCAAATGTTAAAGTGACAGAAGTGTGTCGTGTGCCTATCTCAATTGGAATGAACTATGCCAATGAGGTGACATGCGACGTGATGGACATGGATGCTAGCCATATACTACTCGGTCGGCCTTGGCAATTCGACGTTAATATGACCTATCAGGGGAGAGAAAACTTATACATATTTGAATGGGGTGGGCGCAAGATTGTGATGTTACCCCGATCGGAGTCGACGGTCAAGCCTGCCAGAATAGTGGAAAGAGAACCAGTTCTTGTGGTCTCTCAATCTGAGAGCGAATTCATAAAAGATGTCAAATCAGCAGCCGGGGTATACGTGACGATGATGAGTTCTTTGGGAATTCAAAAGGAAGAGGAGGTTCAGAAACAAACCGTCGAAATCCCCAAGAGTGTGCAACCGTTACTTACGGAGTTTGATGAGTTGGTGTCCAATGACCTACCGGATTCGCTGCCGCCTATGAGAGACGTTCAACACCAGATTGATTTAGTGCCCGGTGCTAGCCTGCCAAATCTGCCACATTATCGGATGAATCCGCAAGAATGTGAGGTTTTGCGAGAGAAGGTGGAGGAGCTGCTGAAAAAGGGGTTTATCAGAGAGAGTATGAGCCCGTGTGCGGTGCCTGTGCTACTAGTGAAGAAGAAAGACGGCAGCTGGAGGATGTGTGTCGACAGTAGAGCAATAAATCGGATTACCATAAAATATCGTTTTCCCATTCCGTGGCTTGACGATATGTTGGATATGCTGGAAGGTGCGAAACTGTTTTCAAAAATTTATCTTTGAAGTGGGTATCATCAGATTCGGATTAGACCCGGGAACGAGTGGAAGACAGCGTTCAAGACAAAAGATGGCTTACACGAATGGTTGGTGATGCCGTTTGGGTTGTCGAACGCGCCCAGCACTTTCGTGCGCGTGATGAATCAGGTATTACGACCATTTTCTGGAAAATTTGTCGTTGTGTATTTCGATGGTATTCTGATTTATAGCAAACACGAAGACGAGCATATGGGACACCTGCGTGAGGTGTTAACTGTTTTGAGAAATAATCAGCTATTTATCAATTTGAAGAAGTGTACTTTCACAGCTAGTCGATTATTGTTCTTGGGATTTATAATTGGGGCCGAAGGAATTCATCTCGATGATGAGAAGGTTCGGGCGATTCGTGAGTGTCCCACGCCTAATAATGTTTCGGAAGTCAGGAGTTTCCATGGGTTGGCAACATTCTGCAGACGGTTCATTCGGAATTTCAGCACCATCATGGCACCAATTACTGAATGTATGAAAAGGGAAAATTTATGTGGGGACGCCAAAATCCATTTCAGACGACGGAAAATTGCGACGAAAAAAAAAAACAATTTGCGACGAAACGGAAGGGAAAAAAAAGTCAAAAAACTGGCCGTCGCAAATTCTTGGATTCCGCAAGTTGGGATGTTTCCAACTTTTTGTATTCTATTAGGTTTAGGAGTTATTTCGTTTTTTGCCTTTTTTTGGTAATTTTCTCGTTTTCCTAGTTTGATTAGGTTTTTCGTTTTCTTTGAGTAAATTGAAACTGTTTAAATACTCATAATACTCATAATAAGTTATTTTTTCTAGAAAATCCATATATATATATAACAACTATTTGTTGTTCGCTTTATTATTTAATAAAAGCATACGTGTACTTATTGTATGCCTAACATGCATGCATGTATACACGAAATTTAACGTAGAAGAACATCCTTGATCAGTTTATCCAAATTCACGGAGGATGAACCTCCCGGTGCAGTTGCCTCTTCTGCTTTTCTCTTCAATTCCACAGCTCTCTCTTTCATCTTCTTCACCTTATCACCGTCCATCAACTCTCTCACAGCCGCCGCCACGTCAGCCCTCTTGACATCGTTATCTATCTCAAACCCAATCCCCCACTCCACGCAACTGTACCTACAGTTGGTCTGCTGCTCCGCGAAGAACGGCCAGCCAATCAAAGGCAAACCACCATTGGCAATGCTTTCTATTGTCGAGTTCCATCCGCAGTGCGTTAAGAACCCTCCGATGGATTGATGCTTCAGCACCCGCTCCTGCGGGGCCCACCCTACCACCACGCCCCTGTCGCGAACCTCTGCCGTAAATTCCGGCGGCAGGGCGGCTCCGCTGCCCTCTACCGCGTCGGGCCTGACACACCAGAGGAAAGGTTTGCGGCTGTCCGCCAGACCCCACGCGAACTCGGCCAGCTGCTGACGTGTCACCACCGTGATGCTGCCGAAGTTGACGTACAGCACCGAGCCGGGGTGTTGGGCGTCGAGCCATTCGATGCAGCTGTGGTCTTCTTTCCAGAGACTGGCGGCGGCTTGGGTGGTGGTAGTGTGGTTGATGAGTGGGCCGATTGTGTAGATGGGGAGTGGGGCGTACGCGGCGGAGAGCGCGTGGAGGGTGTCTTGTTCCAGGGCGTCGAAAGTGTTTAAGATTATGGCTGTGGCTCTGTGTGAGACGTGGGTTTGTTGTATGGCGAAATTGAGCATAAAATCTTCTGGATCTGTTGTACGGATGAAAGATGGGAAATCCTTCAATCGAATTCGTTTCATTCCTGGGATTTCGTCCAACGTTGTCTCCAGATACCCATCGGTTATCTGATTCATGTCTGTAAAACTCAAGACATTGCAGAAACATTAACTTTTTTCACCAAAATAATAATTTCTCCATCAATTTCGAATGAGATTGTATTCTGAGTGGATCAGCCGACATTTAATATAAATTGGATTCCACTAATTTTTTAACATGTCATGTGTTAATCTTAAGTCTTAAATCTTAATAAATCATGCTAATTATAATTAGGGCTAGAGGGGTTATGGATTTTTTTTTTTTTAATAGAATCCTAATTATATTTTTATTTAAACTATTCACGTGTCAATCACCCTATAACATTCGATTTCTCTATTAAAACAGGCCACTCGGTTTAAATTTGCACCCATTTCGAATTAAAAGACAATTTTTTTTTACTTAATATTATTTGACATTAATTTAGATTTTATAATAATTATTAAATAAATAAAATAAATAAAACTCAATGCAAGAGACCCGACGGTCAACGGCGGTTGACCTACCGGAAAAAAAATTTAGAAAAAAAAAATTCAAGAAAAAAAAAAAAGAAAAGTTAACGCTGGAGTCCGGCGTTCTTCGGCGGTCAACGACGGCTGACCGGCGGTCTCCGGTGGTGGCGGGTGAAAATTGAAATTAGGGTCAAAATTGGTTAATTAGTAAAATTGAGCTAAATTGGGGTGTAAATCATGAAATTAAAGTTGAATTGAGTTTCAATGAATTGGGGTAATTTTGGTATATATATAAGGGTTTTCCTTATTTATAAATAAGTTTGAATAAGTTGGAAATATTTGAAAGAAAAAACAAATTGAATATCCTTTTTTGAATTAAATGTCATTGCCCTATTTGCCATTTATCCATAAAATAGAGACTTTAAATTGCATATCTATTTTGAAACTTAGTTTTTAAAAATAGTAATGGAAGAATATTTCTTTAAAAAATAATAGAACAATAATTTGTTTACATAAAATTGGGCACTCTAGGAAATGTGGCCCCGTACGTGGACCTTGCTCGTCCCACTCCAGGGTCGGTCCCGTTAAGACTTTTGTAAGAAGAAATAAATTAAAATTATAAAGAAAAATTAATATTATAGATTAATTTTCACAAATGGAGAGAACAATTAATACAAAAGGTTAATTTAGTGATTAGATATAAAATTAATATATATTTACTAACTATTTTTAATTAATAAATTAAATGTATGGAAATTTTAATATAGTTGTACCTTTGAGCGGAATGTAACCTTTCTCGACGAGATACTTGTAATGCGTGTACGCCAAAAATCCACACGCGCTGGTCGTCCAGAACACCACCGCCGGCAGACGGAGCGCCTCCGCCGCCTTCAGTGTGAAACTCATTATCCCGTCGGCGACGATGCAGCTCACCGGCGGCACACCCGCCTCGCTGGCGGAGGTGTTGAGCTCTGTAAGGAGGTTGCAGAACGGCTCCAAGCAAGTCTTGCTGGTGGAGTCGCAGAGAGAAGGGATATCCTGAGTCGAGTCCTCCGATTCGGACGGCGGGAGTCCGTCGGGGATGGTGGCGAACCGGAAGTCCGGCGATCCGACCGGGCCGCCGCCGGACTTGAGGAGGCGGCGGTGGTTGTAGTCGGTGTTGACGAAGGTTACGAAGAAGCCGCGGCTGTGGAGGAGGTTGGATAACTTGAGCATGGGGTTTATGTGGCCCTGTGCTGGGAATGGTACGCAAACTGCATGGGGTTTGTAACTTTCCGCCATGGAAACCCTGGTTTTAAGTTCTTACACAGTAAGCACACACACATATAAATACACACAGTAGAATGTGAAATGGAATGAGAGGGGCAAGAAACGTATGGGGTTTTATAGCCTGCAACAATATATGGTACTTATTCACATTCACTTAAAAATCTAGCACTAATTATAATATCTTGAGTGCGTGTAAATATATATATGGATGTATACATACAAGGTGTATATATATGTTCTAATGGGGTAAACAATAAATAAAAAAAACCATGTGTTAAAGGAAAACCTACACCAAACCTCCCTGTGTTTTTTTTCTTCCGTAAAACCCCCTTGTATTTTATTTTACTTTGCACGTAATCCCCTTTTCGTTAAAAGTTAATACCGTTAGCTATAAATGGGGTTTTATGCAAATTTTTTGTAACATAGGGGAATTTGATGCATATTTTCTACAAGGGAATTTTATCCAAAAATTAATTTATTTGTTTAAGTTTCATATTATTTTTTGAAATTAAATTGAACACATTTATTCAAATATACAATATGAAAAATAAAAATTTAATAGGTGTGGTGAATGTTTTAAAAAAAATTTAATTTTTATATGATATAATTTATTAATGTATGAATTTTGAATTTTTAAATTATATAATTATTTTATTAGATATATTCGACTTAATTTAAGAAAATCATTTGAATTTTAAATGAATAAATTAATTTGCATAGACCTCCCTTGTTTTGCAAAATCATGCACCAAATTCCCCTATATTACAAAAAATTGCATAAAACCCCATTTATAGCTAACGGTGTTAACTTTTAACGGAAATGGGATTTTGTGCAAAGTAAAATAAAACACAAGGAGGTTTTACGCAAGAAAAAAGACACAGGGGAGTTTGGTGCAGATTTTCCTTAACACAGAGGGGTTTTATGCTGTTTACCCTGTTATAATGTAACGCGTTAAAATGAGTGTAGCATAGAACAAACGATCTCGATCGGATTAAAACTCGACAATCTTGATTAATTAGTACGTGCATCCATGTTAACATATGTGGTCCGAATGAAAATTAGGTTTTATTAGGTATTTCATTAATATTTGATCACTTTCAATTGCAGTAAGTGGATATGACAAGTGGTTGCTTTAATTTCTTGTTTATATGTCTCGTTTTCAATAGATTTATTTTCTTTGTCAAATTTATTTCATGATATATGAATTTGATCTACATGATATATTCACATGAATATCCAATCTCTAAGAGCAACTCCAATGGGATTATCAAATAGAGTATTCAAACATTTAACTCCCATTTACATACTTAAAATTGGAAATCTTTAACTCCAATGGGGTTATCAAATGAGGTTTCAATTTTGATAATTTACATTTTGGGTTGTAAAAATACTTGCTGGAAATTGAGTTATCAAAAATGTAACCTCCTAAACACCTAATCAAAAGTTGACACGTGGCAATTACGGATAAAACCACCCATAAACTTCCAATTGATAATTAATTTGATAACTATGGTTGGAGTAGATGAATTTTAAATCAATATTAAAATAATTTTCAAATATCAAATAACTATTTGGTAACTCAATTTTAATATCTAGCATTGGAGTTGCTCTAACATTCTATTTGTTGATGAGAACGACCACGTTTCAATTAGTCCTAACTCCTAAGAGCAACTCCAATGGGGTAATCAAATAGAGTATTCAAACATTTAACTCCCATTTACATACATAAAAATAGAAATCTTTTACTCCAATGGAGTTATCAAATGAGGTTTCCATTTTGATAATTCATCTTTTGGGTTGTAAAAATACTTGCTGGAAATTGAGTTATCAAAAATGTAACCTCCTAATCATTCAATCAGAAGTTGACACGTGGCAATTACAAATAAAACCACCAATAAACTTCCAATTGATAATTAATTTGATAACCATGGTTGGAGTAGATGAATTTTAAATCAATATTAAAATAATTCTCAAATATCAAATGAGTATTTGATAACTCAATTTTGATATCTAGCATTGGAGTTGCTCTAACACACAGTTAAAAAAAAAGAGAGAGAAAGAAAAGAAAAAAAAGAAAAAAGACAAGCACTATTGATCAGTAGATTTGGCACTTCAGATATTTGGACTCAGCCAACTCTTTTTACCTCTGCCCATGATGGATTATACTAGGAAATAATCCTACATGGAAGCAAACTGAATCTATGTCAAATTTATAGAATCGTTTTTTTCCCCCTTTGAAAGAGTACTCAAGGTCTTACGTATTTTTATGAATTATTTTCCAAAGGGGCATCCTAAATTCCACACTAAAATTTACTACATTCCACACATAAATTAAACAAAAAAATCTCTTTATGCTCATATTTTCTCTAACTTCTCTCTAAGATGATTTTATCCATGTCACTCAAAATTCATTGATTTTTTACGTGAATAATCATAAAAAATGAGTTCGATTTTATTTAATATTTATTCAATTTCATTAAGCATTTTTAGTTGTTCAGATTCATACCGATTCGAATTGTTTCCTCAAATTCCAACTTTATTTTAGTTTGAACACGTGAATTTTTTTGTCAAATTCGAACTTGGAATGCTAGGGACGTTTTTAGTGTGTAATTTTGGGAAAAAAATAGACAAGAAGAAAAATGAAGGGTGATGATGGAGAAGAAAAGATTTTAGAGAGATAAATATTTTTAATTGTGTGCATGATTTGGTAAAATCAATGTGACATTTAGCATTTCCATTTTCCAAAATAAAGGTGCGTAGATTGTACGATTGAATATAAGCCCCGGGATTTCAGGTGAGGGGAGCAGTTTTTTTTTTCCCCGACAATCAAGGACTGAGGAAGGTGTTCGAGAATCATCCAAATACAACAAATAAAACCAATACACGTTTTCTCCAGACAACTATCTTCCTCAAACCCTAATTTCGGCAGAGACATCTCTTTTCGAAACTTTTTTCAGCGGTCTAAAAGAGAATTTATCAAAAAATTTGTTTTCTTTTATTAATCATGTACATAATTGTTTCAGGAAGCAAAAGGAGGGAAGAAAGCAAAGTATTACTACCAAGATTTACATTTTTCTTCCCACATTATAACGTTGATCATCATTTTGTAGCTAATTAAATCCTCTATCTGAAAATTTTGGAAACAAATTCTTTTTGAATCGAACCTCCAATATATTGTCTAGAGAGGGTGGGAATCAAACGGATCCTATTGGAATTAGTACTTTTGGAAAAATTCTGTTTTTCTTTTTTTTATGAAGTGAAGAGCTAATTAGTCCAATTCAGTTAAATAAACTCAGAAATTTGAAAACCGGAATTTCGGAATTGGAATGAAAATTTTCATTCAAAAAATCAGAAATTTTCGAATTGAAATCGGCAGACTTCAGAACATTTCAAATGTTTGGTTGTTAAGTGTATATTTATACACTTAATTGTATCTTTTAATTGGAGCTTTTGATGTGTTTTTACGATAATTGGTGCTTAATTTGGTTATTATTTGTATTTTAGGTGCAAATTGAAGAATTGGCAACTTTTGGGGTGAAAACTGCAATTTCGGAGAAAAAGTGGGCCAAAAGTGAAAAAAACAAAATTCTGGAGAATCAAGGACCGCGCGGCCGTGCGGATTTTAGGCATAAATCTCACACGGCCGTCCGGATGGTCGAATTGGCGCAGTGAAGGAATCCTAATTACACAAGGAAACCCGCCCTATTATATTTTTACACCATATTTAAAGGCCACAAGCACACAATTAGAGGGAGTTTTTACCTTTTATCTTTAATCTTTAGGTTTTTATTTGTCATCTTTCGACACGCGATCAAGGAGCACAAGAACGAAGACGAAGACTTGACGAATCTTCATCCTAGTTCCCCTCTTTGACTTTTATTTATAGCTTTTATGATTTTTATTAATTTTATTATGTTTTTCGTTATGAGTAGCTAAGTTTTTAATCTAGGATTTTGTTGGAACCTTATGTGGGGATTGTGAACCCGTTTTCTTGAGATTATGCAATTATGATTTCATGATTATTTCTTATACTTGTTATGATTGTTAGTGCATGAACTTGATCAATTTATGTGCTTTATCTGTGATTATTGGGATTGACTCGACAGAGCTATTTTGATAATTAGACGGTAAGTATAAGAACCTTCGAGTAGTTTTCACCGGATGAGTGTGTCAATTGCATGTGGTGTCGTAGACATACAGATATCACCTTAGGTAGCCATTTACGAAACTTGTTAGTTAATGCTTTATTCATAATTTGTTTGCATAGACATATAGTGAATCGTTTATGAATAATAGACTCATAATACACGCGACAGCGGGTTATGAGTAAATTAGTGTCTCGGGTTAATAATCATGAATCATATATTTCATAATTGAGGGGTTTTGGGTGAGCAATTCTTGCATAGGGGGAAGATAAAATCCTAGATCCGTTTCATATTGATATTTTCTCGTAATTAATTGTTTTCTTAATTTTATTAATTTTATTAATTTTATTATGTTTTTCGTTATGAGTAGCTAAGTTTTTAATCTAGGATTTTGTTGGAACCTTATGTGGGGATTGTGAACCCGTTTTCTTGAGATTATGCAATTATGATTTTATGATTATTTCTTATACTTGTTATGATTGTTAGTGCATGAACTTGATCAATTTATGTGCTTTATCTGTGATTATTGGGATTGACTCGACAGAGCTATTTTGATAATTAGACGGTAAGTATAAGAACCTTCGAGTAGTTTTCACCGGATGAGTGTGTCAATTGCATGTGGTGTCGTAGACATACAGATATCACCTTAGGTAGCCATTTACGAAACTTGTTAGTTAATGCTTTATTCATAATTTGTTTGCATAGACATATAGTGAATCGTTTATGAATAATAGACTCATAATACACGCGACAGCGGGTTATGAGTAAATTAGTGTCTCGGGTTAATAATCATGAATCATATATTTCATAATTGAGGGGTTTTGGGTGAGCAATTCTTGCATAGGGGGAAGATAAAATCCTAGATCCGTTTCATATTGATATTTTCTCGTAATTAATTGTTTTCTTAATTAGTTTAATTTATTTAGTTAATTAATTTGACAACCTTGCGTAGGCTGGATAAAAATCGTAATTGTTAAAATTTGGTACTTAGGATTAAATAATTTGCGTATTCCCTGTGGGATCGACATCCGACTCTCACGAGTCCACTTTTACTACTTGTTTGCGATACGTACACTTGCGTGTGGGTATTTAGCACCCAACATTGGTCACTTCAAATATAAAATGAACAATAGTATTGGTATTATAAATGTAATTTTCGGGAAAAAAAGTTTAGGAATTATTTTTGGAAATTAAAATCGGATTGAAATCGAAATCTCAGATATATTTAGATTCCTATCCAAACAAAATCGGAATATTCGGAATTCATAATGAAAAAAAAAATATTGTTCCAAAATCGATGGAAATCAAAATTTTTATTCCAATTTATATCCCTAACATTACCTATCAAAGAATATCTTAATTACGGCCACCCCTCTGAGATAAGTAAAAATTATGAAAAAAATCTTTTTTGTTTGGATAATTACAACCACCCCCTGAACTATGTATTGTCTTATGATAAAACCACTCATTGAATAGGTAAATTTGACACCGTAAGGATAGACGTGTAAGACAAAACATAGTTGAAAGGACTGATTGTAATTACATAAACATGAGGAGTTTTTTCGTAAGCATACCTAAAAGGGTGGCCGCAATTTGTCCAGAAAAGAAAAAAAGTTGTTAATAATCAACGACAATTAGTAAAAAAAAAAATGATGCAGATTGATTACATAAGACATATCGAAGCCAGGATATGGCAAGGGGGGCCATGGCCCCTTAACATGTTTTAAATCTATGTTAATTTATATAAAAATATAAAAATTGTGTACATGAATACTAGCATTTATGCGCCGGGGGCCCTTTAGAATTTTTTAAATGCATTCGGCCCCCTCGGTTTGAAAATCCTAACTCCGCTAATGGAATCATACACAAACCATACAACAAACATAACGCAAAAGAACCTTAATTATTACGATATAGTACTCATAGTACCAAATTGTAAGAACTTAGAACTCAATATAAGAGATAACAAAGGGCAGGGTTCCTTCGACCCTACACCCGGTGATAAACACCGGGTGGGTCTTCTGCTGCCACGTGTTCCTTTTTTTTTTTTTTTTTCTAAAACTCCTAAAGGTAAACCCTAGCGGATAATCTATTATAAAATACAAAAAAGAGACACGTGGCAGCAGAAAACCCACCCAGTGTTTATCACCGAGTGTAGGGTCGAACAAATCCAAACAGCGGTGGCAAGAAACTATAATAAGCACAACATATATAGTGTTAAGCACAATTCATACTAACATTTTTCTCAAAATATATATATACCTAAAGTTCACAAGCATTTTTGCCGGGGCAAATTACTATAAGTAAAAAGAGTGTCTGAATATGGATCGAGTCATAATCAAATTCTGGTTATTTTTACGTCCTTCATCCAGTTAAATATCTTATAGCAATCGACACTGAATACACTTGTATTCCAACTTCTACTTATTCTATACGTTATGTAACACAGACACGAAAGCGACGATACTGAAAAATGGGAAAACGGAATGTTCCAAAAATGAAAATACGGGAACTTAAAGAAAACATGTAATTATAAAAAATATAGGGATATATTTATGAATCTACTGTATAAACATATACTATAAGATTTTATTTACATTGAAAGAATTTATGGTCCCGAATTCGTATTATACAGAGATGTTATCTAAAATGTTATGACACTTGAGACAACATGCAGCGGAAATATAAAGATTAAAAGACAATGCTCAGAATTAAAAATGTTCACAAGTAAAGACTTGTGAACTTGCCCTTTACAGGACGGAAAAATATATTAAAAACAGTATTCTAAGAATACAAACAGAAGAGTGCGAAAACTTCTTCCTTATGAATGAATCTTTTTCAAGATCACTCTTACAACCAAATCTAGATACTAAAAGAAAAATATTAAAAATTCTAGATTTCAAAGAATGTACTCATAAAGAGTACGTACAACAGATCCTAGAAAACACACTAAAATTCTCGAGATTAAAACTTCAGCTCTATTTTTGTTTCCTCAAAATCTGCACAAATCTTGAGTCTTGAGTTTGGTATTTATAGACTTGCCAAGCTTCCACTTCTCAGCCCATGATCTGCAAGAAAACCAACCACAAGAGCACTCAAGATAATGGGTTAGTGGGTTAGATAGGAAGTTAAGATAAATTCCATAATTAAATCCACTAAGCACTACTTAACCCTACTTAGCCCACTAACTAAGATTTAGTTTAGAGTTTAAGAAAAGTTAAAAACACATTGTGAAATTAATTCACGTGTTTCAAACTCCCCCTTTTTAACTTTCTGATCAAAACTAAATCGTAGTCAAAGACTCCCCCTGAGATATTGCTTGAACTCCCCCTGAATTTGATACCATTTGAAAAACATAGAAAAAATAAATTAAAACCAAATTCAGCAAGATAGTCCAACAAAAGAAATAACCAAAGTGCAGTCCTAAACAAAAGTTCAGAGGGAAAATAAACAAATCACAAACAACCACAGAATATTGTTTATGAAAACACTCTAAAGTAAAATATCCAAAGTCTCCAAGGTCTCCTCAGTATCAGCAGCTGCTGCTCCTCCATCACTAGATCCACTGCTTTCTTCTTGAGCTTCACCCTCTTTCTTTGCTTCCTCTTCATTGACTGCTTGCTCTCTGCCTCCTTGCTCTCTGCCTCTAGCATCCAAAGGGTGAGATGTTCCTGCTTCAGCCTCATGATCTTTTTCTCCCCCTTTTTGATCAGAAAGAGCCTTCTGAATCAGCTCCACCATGGACTGATGATAGGTAATCTGAGCTAGAGAATGAGTAAGCTGCTGCAATAGAAGATCTCTAGGAACAGACACAAGAAGGTTAGAAGTGTTGTCAACATGGTGAGCAACACCTTCAGCACCAGGATTATTTTGACCTGATTCACTTGAGAGAAAATTATCTCCATTCCAGGGAAGATCTTGGACATGAGGAGCTCTTAGAAAATTTTGAGAAACAGTGATCATGCCTTGTGGAGTGTGAAGATATTCTGAGTCATCTTGGCCCAAGTTTTGAGAGAGTAAGATGGAATAGATGAGAGAAGGATAGGGAAGGTGAGTGGAGGGTGAAATTTTCTGGGCAAGATGACCAATAGTATCAAAGAACAGTTTGCCAAAATCCACTGGCAAACCCATCCCCAATTTGTACATGAGTACAGCATGAGGCTTAGTTACCACAGAGACATTTTTGGATGGAATCCAATTAGTCACTGTGAGTCTAAACAGGACAGAGTAAAAACCAGTGAGTTGAGACACTTGGAATTTTCTTGGGTGTGCAGGCCAATTTTTTAAACGATTTCCAGAAATAACTTTGCAAATTTCAGTAAAATCACCATAATTATCCTCATCAATCACAGTAGGAGTTTGTAAATGAGAGTTGATAATTTTGGGAGAAAAAGAAAAAATGGAA
Source organism: Erythranthe guttata (assembly GCF_000504015.1). The sequence continues at coordinate 552,694 of NW_012194989.1, read as the reverse complement.
TTGCGCACAAAAACTTTGCCAAAGTTTGGAGAATTTTTCTTTAAAAAAGAAGTTTGCAAATTGGCATAAAATTCCTTCACAACCATCGGATCATAAGAGCAGGCAGTCTCAACTAGGTTAAGGATTTTTCTTTGGTGAAGAAAAGCAGTTATCCTATGCCTATCAAATTCTTCCTTAGAAATTTTCTTTTCCTCAATGAATTGACAATTCATGACTTGAGGACTCAACAATGAATCAGATTCAAAATAAAAATTTGGACTGAAGGCATTGGTTACCTCAAAAGGGGTTGACAAATTCTTCCCATCCAAGTCTGGTTCTTCTTCTTCTGAGGAATCATCATCTTCTGAATCTTCAAGCTCATCAGGGACATATGCTGGTTCAGGTGATGCAGCAGGTGGGGCAACACCTTCTTCCTGCTGAGAAGAGTCTTCAGACGATTCACTGTCAGACTCAGAAGATGACAAGTTTTTGCGAAAAGCAGCTAGTGGAACCTCCCAACTGTCTTCACTTTTCTCTGATTCTTCAGCCTGAGGAGGAGATGTATCTGCTTGAACTGCTGCTTCTGCCAAGGTTTCCAGAGGGTCAGCAAGAGGTACTGATGGAGTTTCTTCAGTAGTGGTGAACTCATGAGCATCAACTGTGGGAATGTCAACATGCTCTGCAGAAGACATCCCAGAATAATCAGGCATTTCTTCATCCTGATAGGGAGCAGCACCCTCAGCAGCATTCTGAGAAACATTTGTTGAAGCAGTGGATGCAGCAGCATCTTCTGGAACAGATGCAGCAACACCTTCAGAAACAGGTGTAGCAACACCTTCAGGAACAGAATGTGGAGAGGCTGCTGTTGCCATGCTGGGCTGAGATGACTCCCCCTGAGTTGATACTGGGGGAGGTGAATCTTTTGATGATGACTCAGAGGAGCTGGAGGATGGAGGTTGAGCCTCTGGTGCTACAAAGTTAGGGTCTCCTTCTTCATCATCAGTGTCTTCATCCACCAAATGAAAACTTCTTGGTGGATTTGGCCTAACAGGGGTACGGCCACCTCTGCCTCCTCTTCTTCCACCTCTGCTTCCTCTCCGGGGAGAGTTTTCTCCTCTCCGGCGTTGTGGCACCGCAGTATTCAGATCTGGGAAAGGGTTTGTGCGCTTGGACCGGCGTGTTGGAAACCTTCCGGCGGTGGAAGAGGGACCCACAAAATCAAAATTGTCTGGGTCAATCGGGTTCAGCTCATCTCCGGGCTCAATGTAGCTGATTGGTACAGCTTCAAAGTTGATTGGATGAACGATGATGGCCAGATTTGGGTCTGCTGGTACAGGTGCTGCAGCATCGTTGTGAACATCACCATCGGCGGCTGGAGGAGGATTTCTAGGTGGGGATGCCATGATACAGTAGATAAAAGAGAATAGTTTCTTTGTGCTTATGATTTTTGAGTGTGAATTTCTGAGAGAATAAGCACGAAATTTATAAGCCCTAATTTTGCTGAAGAAAGAAAGAAAAATTGAAGTGGAGAAGGTGAAGAAGTGGTGTGCGTTTTTCTTGGGGAGAGTGTGATTAAGGAGAATAATATTTCCTTGGCAGTTTAAAGAAAAACCGTGACACATGGCACAATAAGGAGTGGACTTAGTGGAAAAATAAGGGATTAACCCATGTACCCATGACCCATATAAATAGGGATAATTCAATAAAAATAAAACCGTAGCACTCATGAATATTCACTAAAATAGAAAAACAC
>NW_012194989.1:464732-549742 GCF_000504015.1 Erythranthe guttata | reverse complement strand
AGCACAAGTAGAGCCAAAAACAATATCATCAACATATATCTGAACAATAATGATATGATTATTTGTTCTTCTAATAAATAGAGTTCTATCTGCCTCTCCTCTATTGAATTGTATGTCAAGTAAGAAGTCAGTGAGTCCTTGATACCAAGCTCTAGGAGCTTGTTTAAGACCATACAGTGCCTTCTTAAGCTTGAAAACATGATTAGGCTTAGTAGAATCTTCAAAACCCTTGGGTTGTTCTACATATGCTTCCTCATTCAGAACCCCATTCAGAAATGCACTTTTGATATCCATCTGATACAGTTTGATTTTAAGAAAGCAGGCTATAGCAAGAAGTAATCTAATAGATTCAATTCTAGCTACTGGAGCAAAAGTCTCATCAAAGTCTATACCCTCAATTTGGGTATAACCTTGTGCTACTAACCTAGCCTTATTTCTAACCACTGTACCTTTTTCATCAGTTTCGTTTTTGAAGATCCACTTAGTTCCTATCACATTTACATGATTTGGTCTGGGAACTAAGTACCAAACATCATTTCTGATGAACTGATTCAACTCTTCATGCATTGCATTTACCCAGAATTCATCCTTCAGAGCTTCTGCAATATTTCTTGGTTCTACTGAGGACACAAAACAAGTGGTTCCAGTTAGTGCACATTCAGAAGATAAATTTGCAAATCTTACCATATCTCTGTAGTTTACTCTCTCTTTTCTTCTGGTCCTCATTCCATCAAAGATATCTCCCACTACTTGAGTAGATGGGTGATTTTTCTGAATTCTACTTGAGGGTTCCTTTCTGCAGACATCAAGGGTTGGCTGCAATTCAGTTTCTGGATGGTGTGCTGAGTCCGATGTGGTAACATTTGGCTCAGCACCTTCTTCTCTCGGATCTGGACTGTCTGTATCTGGATCATCTGTGGTAGAAATGACTTCTTCGGTTGTTTCTCTTTCAGCAATTAAATCATCAACTTCATCTTCAGCTGTTTTACTGCGAAGGTCAGCAAAATCATCAAATACCACATTTACAGATTCAATAATGGTTCGAGTTCTTAGATTATATACTCTATAAGCATGACTGTTGTTAGAGTATCCCATAAACAAACTCAAATCACTTTTTGAATCAAATTTAGCTAAGTGATCTCTATCATTTAGAACATAGCAGACACATCCAAACACATGCATGTATTCTAGATTAGGTTTCTTACCATAAAGAATTTCATATGAAGGCATCATAGATCCTAATCTTAGATACACACGATTTGAGATGTGACAAGCTGTGTTGACAGCCTCAGCCCAAAACCTTTTAGACAGATTTTTTGCACTCATCATCACCCTAGCCATTTCTTGGATGGTTCGGTTTTTTCTTTCAGCAATGCCATTTTGCTGAGGAGTTTTTGGAGCATAAAATTCATGCTTTATACCCTTTTTTATTACAAAATGCAAGAAATAAAGCATTCTCAAATTCTTTTCCATGATCAGATCTAATTTTACGAACAGAAACTAGAAATTGAGTTTTCACAAACTTGTACAGATTTCTGAACACTTCAAAAGTGTCTGATTTTTCTCTTAAAAAATACACCCAAGTATACCTTGAAAAATCATCAACACATACAAAGACATATTTTTTACCACCTAGACTTTCTACCTCTATAGGACCCATAAGGTCCATATGTACAAGTTCAAAACACATAGTGGTACCAACGTGTTGCAGCACTTTGTGTGGTACTCTGGTTTGCTTTCCCTTCTGGCACATTCCACATATAGGAATATCCTTGATCTTGAGATCTGGTACACCTCTTATGGCATTGTATTTGTTGAGCAGCTTCAGATTTTTGAAGTTTGTGTGCCCGAGTTTCTGGGGCCACAGCTCTATTTCACTTACTCTTGAGCTCTTACATGAGATGGTGTCACATGTTTGATAGCAATTATCCATTGATCTGGAACCTGTAAGTACACAATGATTTTGATTATCAAACACAGAACAACAATATTTATCAAATTCTACACGTAGATCATCATCACACAATTGACTGATACTGATGAGATTTGATCCCAATCCTTCAACATGCAGGACATTTGACAGTTTTGGAAGTCCCTCAATACTGAGTGTTGCACGTCCAACCACTTTGCCTTTAGCTCCTCCTCCATAGGTTACACGTCCTCCATTAAGTGTGTGGTAGTTTGATAGAAATTCCTTTGTTCCAGTCATGTGCCTCGAGCATCCGCTATCAAAGTACCATGAACCTGAAATGTTAGCATTTAAAGAGGTGTATACTGCCTTGCACAAAAGTTTACCTTTGGGAGTCCATATTTTACACTCCTTTTTGGTAGATTCTACCTTTTTCTTTGAGGTGTTCCTTGAAGTGTTGTGGCTTATTTTATACAACATTTTGTCACTGCTGAGTTTTTCACAAAATGGACGAATGTGTCCTGGTGAGAAACAATAATGACAAACATAACCTCTTATTCTGGAATCTGAAGTGGTGACTGTGGACTTCCTGCAATCCTTTCTGTTTGCACCCTTTTCTCTTACAAAAACAATTTCTTTCTTCTTAACTGGCTTCATTTGTTTCTTGAACCCTAGCCCTTCATGTTTGTAGTGCTTTTCCATTGACACAATCTCTTCGAGTTTAGTTGTGCCAGTGTTCATCCTCTTGATTGCTAGAGTTGCCTTTTTGAGTTCTTCTTTCACTTTTGCCAGTTCAAGATCCTTCTTGGTGATTCCAACCTCCAAATGTGTGATTGTTTCTTTGAGGGAGGAATTTTCCTTGTTGGCTGCATCTAGAGCTTGAGTCTTCTTCTCCAAATTTCTGATCAGCTTCTTACACATTTCTTCATCATCACTGACTGCTTCATTACTGGATTCTGCTGCATTCACAGAAATAGAGTTTAAACATGTATAATGATCAGTATTTAACTCACAAACTGAAAGTGTTTCAGAAAGTGTTGCAGCATCCAGAGAGACTCCTTGGGATTCTGTTTCAGAGAAACTTTCAGTGAGATATCTGACAGAAAGAGCTTGTTTAGAGGATTGTTGTTCCTCTGTCTGTTCAGGTTGTTCTTCCTCCTCATCACTGACAGCACAAATCAAACTCATTCCTCTCCTTCTCAAGGTATTTGCACATTCATTAGCATAATGTCCAAATCCTGAACAAGCCCTGCATTTAATATGATCTAAGTTAGGTGGTTCAGAATTTGAACGAATAAAAGAAGAATTTTTTAAATTGTTTTGAGAAGGTGTTTGAGAAAATGTTCTCTGTGGAATTGATCTGTTCCGGGGCTGAGTTTGTCGATTTTGTGGAGACCCTTCTGGAAATAACTGTCTGGGCTTGATTCCACTTCGTCTGTACGCCCTATTGAACTTCTGAATCTGAAATGCCACATTGTTGAGGCATTCTTCTGCATCATCATCAAATTCCGGAGCAACATCTTCCTTTTCTAATTCTGCCTGGAGTGCATTTGAGATAGCCTTTCCTTTCTCCTTTCTTTGATCTTCGAAGTTCATTTCTCTGGACTTGAGACTACCAATTAACTCGTCCAGCCGTAGAGATGATGTATCTTTAGCCTCCTCAATAGCAGTAACTGTCATGCTGAACCTTTCTGGAAGAGTTCTCAATACCTTATTCACTAGTGTCTCGTTGCTCAAGGGACCACCTAAGGATTGAAATTCATTAGCCAAATCAATCAACTTCTCATTGTACTGAGAAATTGTTTCAGTTTCCTCCATTCTCAGTCTCTCAAATTTGGAAGAGAGTAATCTGAGCTTGGTTCTTTTGACACTATCTGATCCCTCACAATGTAGCTGAAGAATTTCCCAAGCATCCTTTGCAGAAGTGCATACAGAGATTAATTTAAACATTGTTAAATCTACTGAATTGAAAATTGCATTTAACGCCTTTGAGTTTTGGTTAGCATTTGATAGATCGTCTGGTGTCCACCGTAATTCTGGAGTTGGAAAAACATCTCCGTCCACATCTGTGATAGTTGGTGGCTTCCATCCAGTGAGAATAGATCTCCATGCTCTCTCATCAATGGCTTTGATGTACGCCCTCATCTTGACTTTCCAGTAGGTGTAGTTCGTGCCATCAAGTACAGGAGGTCGCATAGAAGCAGTCATCTGAGTATCCATCACGAATTCGTTTCTGTGAAGAAAATAGGAACAAACACTTAGTATACGTCAAGTGTTGGCTCTGATATCAATTGAAAGAATTTATGGTCCCGAATTCGTATTATACAGAGATGTTATCTAAAATGTTATGACACTTGAGACAACATGCAGCGGAAATATAAAGATTAAAAGACAATGCTCAGAATTAAAAATGTTCACAAGTAAAGACTTGTGAACTTGCCCTTTACAGGACGGAAAAATATATTAAAAACAGTATTCTAAGAATACAAACAGAAGAGTGCGAAAACTTCTTCCTTATGAATGAATCTTTTTCAAGATCACTCTTACAACCAAATCTAGATACTAAAAGAAAAATATTAAAAATTCTAGATTTCAAAGAATGTACTCATAAAGAGTACGTACAACAGATCCTAGAAAACACACTAAAATTCTCGAGATTAAAACTTCAGCTCTATTTTTGTTTCCTCAAAATCTGCACAAATCTTGAGTCTTGAGTTTGGTATTTATAGACTTGCCAAGCTTCCACTTCTCAGCCCATGATCTGCAAGAAAACCAACCACAAGAGCACTCAAGATAATGGGTTAGTGGGTTAGATAGGAAGTTAAGATAAATTCCATAATTAAATCCACTAAGCACTACTTAACCCTACTTAGCCCACTAACTAAGATTTAGTTTAGAGTTTAAGAAAAGTTAAAAACACATTGTGAAATTAATTCACGTGTTTCATACATATAAATTTATTTTTATGTATTTCCATACAAATATATATACTCAAAATAATTATTATTGTCAACAATCAATTTTCAATTGATTACTAAATTATGTAAATAATTAGGGGACGTAACAAAAATATTTGAAAATTAGATATTTAAATATGTTTTTAATTTTTCAGAAGTTGTAAAGGCCCATAAGATATTCGGCAAATATCTACGAGTACGAACAAACATATCCAAAACACAGATACATTAAGAAACTGAAGTGCTAGGTTTCAAACAAATTGGCACCAAAAAGTGAAAAACAATATATAGTTTTCATTACTTAAGCACTCATAATGAGAAATAATAAGTTATTCGATCAACAACTATATATTCGTTGTCCGCTTTATTATTTAATAAAGAACGCGCACGTGCACTTGTTTGCCTAACATGAAGCACACGAAATTAATTAGCGAAGAAGAACATCATTGATGAGTTTATCCAAATTCATGAAAGAAGAACCACCCGGTGCAGTTGCCTCCCCTGCTTTTCTCTTCAATTCCAACGCCTTCTCCTTCATCTTCTTCCCCTTATCACCGTCCATCAACTCGATCACAGCCGCCGCCACGTCAGCCCTCTTGACATCGGTATCTATCTCAAACCCAATCCCCCACTCCACGCAACTGTACCTACAGTTGGTCTGCTGCTCCGCGAAAAACGGCCAGCCAATCAAAGGCAAACCACCATTGGCAATGCTTTCTATTGTCGAGTTCCACCCGCAGTGCGTTAGGAACCCTCCAGTAGACGGATGCTTCAGCACCCGCTCCTGTGGGGCCCACCCAACCACCATGCCCCTGTCGCGAACCTCCGCCGTGAATTCCGGCGGCAGGGCGGCTCCGCCGCCCACCACCACATCGGGCCTGACGCACCAGAGGAAAGGTTTGCGGCTGTCGGCGAGGCCCCACGCGAACTCGGCCAGATGCTGACGTGTCGCCACCGTGATGCTGCCGAAGTTGACGTACAGTACGGAGCCGGGGTGTTGGGCGTCGAGCCATTTGATGCAGCTGTTGTCTTCTTTCCAGAGACTGGAGGCGGCGCGTGTGGTTTGATTGAGGAGTGGGCCGATCGTGTAGATGGGGAGTGGGGCGTACGTGGCGGAGAGCGCGTGGAGGGTGTCTTGTTCCAGCGCGTCGAATGTGTTAATGATTATGGCTTTGGCTGTGTGTGTGGCGTCGGTTTCTTGGATGCAGAAATTGAGCATTATGTCTTCGGGATCTGTTGTACGGATGAAAGAAGGGAAATCCTTCAATCTGATTTGTTTCATTCCTCGTACTTCGTCCAATGTTGTCTCCAGATACCCATCACTTATTTGATTCATGTCTGTAAAAATCCAAACATGGTGGAAACTTTTACAATTCTTGATTTGTTTTTTTTGGGAGAAAATTGAAAGATTATTTATACATTTATATGCAATAAATTTTCGATTTTCGGGTGTACGGGCTTATACTATGCTACACTGGCTGAATTACACTGGGTAGATCTTAACCATTCATATACACACAAACACACACACCCACATTAGTGTGTGTACATCAACGGTAAAAAAACACTCGGTGTAACCTTCACCGGGTGTAGCATAGAAATAACCGGGTGTACGGGTTTCTTTTATTAATAAAGGGAATACTAGGACCACCGCCTGAGGTAAGGTCAAATTTCGAAAAAATCCCTCATGTTTGCATAATTACAAGAACCCCCTCAACTATGTATTATTTTACAAAAAAATCCCTCCAGCTGATGAATTTAGAGGTGTTCATTCGGTAAAATTGTACAGAAATTGCGGTACGCCAAAAATTCTATACTTTTTAGCGTTTGATTCGTTAAATAATCAAAATACCAAAATTTTATTTAAAATATTTAAAATTTTGATTTTTTTTAATTAATTTAAATCTAATACAAATATTACATATATATATAATAAAATAAAACTGAATACCATCAAATTAACGGATCGGTAACCGCCATGTACGAACTTTTGTCCAGTTCGATTTGATCGGTTTACCGACCGAATGAAAATCCTAAGTCTCTGACATTGTAAGGATAAACGTGCAAGACAATACATAATTAAAGGATTGTTGTAATTATGCAAACAAGAGGGGAGTTTTTATAACATTATTTCGGAGATGGCCGTACTTTGCCTTATTGCCTTATTAATAGTACTTGTACGTATGTACCTTTGAGGGGAGCGAAACCTTCCTCCACGAGATACTTGTAATGCGTGTACGCCAAAAATCCACACGCGCTCGTCGTCCAGAACACCGCCGCCGGCAGACTGAACGCCTCCGCCGCCTTCAGTGCGAAACACATAAACCCGTCGGTGACAATGCAGGTCACCGGGGGCACACCCGCCTCGCCGGAGCTGTTGATCTCTGTAAGGAGGTTGCAGAGCGGCTCCAAGCAAGTCTTGCTGCAGTAGTCGCAGAGAGAAGGGATATCCTGTGTGGAGTCCTCCAATTCCGACGGCGGGAGTCCGTCGGGAATGGTGGCGAACCGGAAGTCAGGCAATCCGGCCAGGGCGGCCGGGCCGCCGCCGGACTTGAGGAGGCGGCGGTGGTTGTACTCGGTGTTGACGAAGGTTATGAAGAAGCCGCGGTTGTGGAGGAGCTTGGCTAACTTGAGCATGGGGTTTACGTGGCCCTGTGCTGGGAATGGGACAAAGACTGCATGGGGTTTGTAACTTTCCGCCGCCATGGAAACCCTAGGTTTTTCAGTTCTCACACAGTAAACACACACACAGATAAAAATACACACAGTAGAATGTGAAATGGAATGAGAGTGGCAAGGAATGTATGTATATGCATGGGGTTTTATAGTATTGATTTCACTAGTAAAAAATGTTTTATTACGTACAACCATTAACTGTAGTAAAAAGTACCAACTACGTAGTAGAAAAAACATTTATTGTGCATTTGCTACAAATTTTCCCCGTAATATATACGGGCGTGGCAAAACCTTTACTAGCTAGGGTAAATAGTTGTACCAAATATTTTTTTGCCACAATAAATCCTAGTATTTACTACAATTCCAAGATTGTTCCGTAATAAAAAAACCAATTTTCTACTGGTGTTAATTTGTTCATTGTACTTAGAATGAACTTGTTTTGACATGTACATCTATAAAAATATATCAAAAAAAATAATTCAAGTTGGCATATAATAAATAAAATTTATGTATAACTTTTATCATTAATTATGTTAGCTTGGGTTTGGCAGTAATTATTCACGTTGTGGAGGCCCGGGTATGGGCGGCCCACAATCGAATGTCGTGGGCGTTTGTGTGTGTTGAATGCATTATAAGACTAGAGTTTGCGCCTTTCCTAACACACCAATTGATTTTAGGACAACTGATAGCGCCTGGCCTGGGGTCCTACAAATTAAATAAAGCGATTAAATTTCAACCACCTCGGTCCATATCATGCATCTTGTCAAAGGTAGGAATTGGTTCTGAGGCGGTTAATACACTGTCTCACTATTAGTCGATGAGAAATCGAAAATAAATTAATTTTTATATCTAAAATATATATATATATATATATATATATATATATATATATATATATATATATATATATATATATATATACTATTTGTAAATACTCAAAATATATATATAAAGATATTTTAGCATGGTTCTATCCCATCATTGTATATATATCTTAATCATAACAAATATTTAATAATAATAAGATGATAATTAATACAATAAATATCCTTAAAAAAATACAAATAAAACGCAAATCTTCATAGCAAACATATATCAGTAGGTCCTTTAAAGATAACAATTGAAATAAACAAAAATTAGCATAAATTCATTTTTTTATCAAAAACCCAATTGTTCTTTTTGGATTAGAAAAACAAAATCAAAAAACTAGATTTAAAAACCAATTTTTTTTTATTTTTTAAAGTTTGATATGCCTCAAAGGTTTGATCGTTTCAAACCACCACGAACCGTCTATAGGCTACAATCCGATTTTTCAAACTTTTACATCAAAATTGTAAAGATTTTAGACCGTATTTGCCTTAAAGATCGGATAACCGTCATCTCGGCCAATTTTTAGGACACCGGTGAAATATATGGATTTGTACAAGTGTATAAAATATATTGACTGTATCATAGGACAAACCCTGACGGATTCAAACTCGACAATTAATACAAGCACGTGGCTCATGTGAATATATGTGGTAGGAATTTTTTACACTTTTTGTATATATGTCTAAGTTCTTGTAGTACAACCAAAGTTAGGTGTGTTAGGTATTTCATTAATGTATCACACTTCAATTCAGTGAGTACGTACATAAAAAAAATATGGGTAAATTACAACTATCACCCTGAGTTATAGTCAATTAATGAAAAAATCCCCTTTTGTTTGGATAATTATATTACACATCTACCATTATGGTATCAAATTCAACATAATCATCTAGATTTCATGGAATGTGCTCTAGTTTGTACTCGTTTTGTGTAAAAATACAGTTTCTGATGCACCACAATCTGATATATGCAAGCCAAAAAATAAATATTGCATTTTGCTTCAAAATGTGGAGTTTGAATGGGATCAAGCTGTTACAAAAGTGATAATATTTCATATAACCTCGAAGATTCCACTAAATTTTAAACCGCAAGGGTGGACGTGTAAGAAGATTTATAGTGGAGGGGTGGTTGTAATTACCCAAACAAGAGGACAGTTTTCGTAATTTGACCATACCTCAGGGATGGTTATAGTTTAACCTAAAAAAATTAAAGTGGTTTCTCTAAATATTTTGGTCTCTTTTGCAATTCAAGATCTATTCATTTGTATCTATTACAATCTCGTAAAAATTTATTGGAAAGATTAATATTAAATAATATATTTTACAAGTAATTTAATTTTTTGGTTGAGAGATGCTGGATCATTTAACATGGTATCACATTCAGGTCAAATAGTAGGTCTTGAGTTTCAATTTCACTACTACCCATATCAAATATTTGAATTGGCAAGACTTCAAATTAACATAATTTGTCTGCACTGTGAGAGGACATAGTGGAAATATTAATATTAAACGATACATTTCACTAATAACTTAAGCTTTTGGTTAAGGTGGTCATTCAGTAAAATCAACTACAAAATTATTCTATAAAATTCACTAATTGCTTACATTTTTGGTTAAGACGCTGACCATTCAACAAAATCCACTACAAAATCACTGAAATCCACTAGAAAAATAATGTATATAAAATGAACGGCCTTATCTTGTTTCGAAATTTTTTTATATAAACTTGCTTGAATAATTGAACACTTACTTATAACTATGGTGGTCCTCTATAAGTTTGGTGAAGGAATGATTCACAAATTCGCATTCCGAACCCTAGTCGAGGCTGAATTTAGATTTCACGGTTTGAAAACCATAACCTTGAAACCAGTCCACCAATTTGAAGCTCCATGTGAGTGGAAACAATGATGCGATCGTTGAGTTCGACATCGATATTTTTCTCGAGAGTCTCAGCAATGGCGGACTGGGAGACGGATTTGATGGAAAACAAAAGCTACACAACAATCGTGGATTGGCGGTGGAGAGAAAATAGAGGATCAACGATAGAGAGAAATAGACGATTTAATGGAAGATTAGATCAAGGATAGGGTTTGACTATTTGGATGGAGTGTATAATTTGATATTAAACCAAGGGTTATGTCAAATAGGAAAAACAAAATTACATACAAATACAAATAGAAAATTTAAGGGTTTCCCCTAAAAAAATTATTTTTATTTTTTTTCACTAAGCCAAATTTCATTTCAAGCGATGTTTTGTTTGCGACGATAATGTAAACGTCGCTCGTATTGCGACGTTTTCGTAACTTATCGTCGCAATAATGCACAATTTAAATTCAAATTTTAAAAAATGAATAAATATTGCGACGATTCTAAATTACGTCGCTGAAATCATCGCAAACTTGAAAACGAAAAGTTCCCTGAAGAAAAGGCGACGAATCTCTTATATACGTCGCAAAGGAACGACGTTAATTTAAATATTCGTCGCAAGAGAAAAAAATATATTTTTTAATTTTTTTAACTAATAATATTTGCGACGGTAGTTAAGAAACGACGCAAGGTGATTGGAAAATTGGCGATTTTTAAATATTATTGTGTCGCAATGATTTTCCAATTAAAAATTTCAAAATTTGTTTTGCGACGTAAATAGTGCAAATGGATTGAAATTACGTCGCAATATAATCGATTTTTTTTTTCACAATTTTTCTGTTGCGGCGTGTAATTAGGTAAAGTCACTATTTTATTTCTATAAATTTGTTGTGGTGACTAAAATATAGAAAAACGACGCAAGGAAATTTTCGGTCCTGCGGCGAATAAGTAAAAACGTCGCGAATCCAAATTAAACCCCTTTTTTCACGCCCTAATTTCAGAACAGTACTTTTCATCCACCCTTTCTGCCTCTCTCTTTCCAAAATCGCAGCTGCAACCACATCCCTCCTCCGCCGAAGCAAATCATTCCGCGGTCGACGCCATCGTCGTTGCTATCGCGGCAGACGGCATAAGCCCCTGTGCAGCTAAAGTCGACGAGATAGCCACCGCCAAGATCCCTCTATCTCAGCTCCTCCTCCATCTTCCACACCGCCGCCGCCGCCGCTTCAATATTCTCCACAGAAATCCGTCTCCACCGTGCCGACGACATCACCGATTACTACGGCCGAGCCACCACCAAAGTCCTTCTTCTCTCGCTCCTCCTCCCTGTTTCACACTGCCGCTGCCGTTGCCGCTCCCGCCGTCGCCGCTGCCACTGCTGCCACCGCTGCCGCTGCCCCTGCCACCACTGCACTCCGCCGTCCTTCGATTCACTCCGCCGTCGATACTGCTGCCGAATTTGTAGAGGGTAAGTTACATTATTTTATGTATATAAAATCTTTGTTAAATTATTTTGAATATATGTGCTTTGAATATTTCAGAATCATTTTTTTTTTATTAATTATGCTTTCAAGTATTTGAAAAATTATAAGAGAATTGAGTTAATTAGGCCATTCTTAGGGTCATGTTAGCCGGAAATGGGTATATTTTAGAATTTTGTTTATTAATTGTTGATGATGATGATACTAAGCAGTGATCACAGTTTTAATGGGAATGGTTAATATAATGGTAAATCCATAACAATTTCAAATATAATGGTTAATATAAGCAGTGATCACAGTTTTCAATCTCTCTATAAACCCATAACAGTTTTAAATCCTCTTTATATGCTAACAATATTTTATTAACTTCATCTGGCTAAGTGTAAGTAAGATGTGGGCATTTATATTTTATTTTTATGTTGGTTGTTTAATGTAGTTGGTCGATCTTTATATATAAATTATTGTGTTTTTGTTTACTTGAACATCTTTGAGTTGAGCAATGTAGTTGGTGTACTTATATATGTTGGTTGTTTATGTTGGTTCTTTAATGTAGTTGGTCGGTCTTTATATATGAATTATTGTGTTTTTATTTACTTGAACATCTTTGGGTTGAGCAATTTAGTTGGTATATTTTTATTTGAATTATTATTTTATTTTATACTTCGTATCAAGTAATTAGTGTTAATACACTTTTTTATATTACTCAGACGGATTTGGACAGAGTCTATCAAGAATGTATGAATGATGGGAGTGATGAAATCACCGCCAACACGATAGCTTGCGAACGAGGACTAGGAAAAACTAAAAGACTAGGACTTGGTTGCTCAAGTTCAAAGAAAGGGGCGAGGTCCAACATATCTTATGTTGCTAGAGATGAAGAAATAGCGGCTTTGAAAGCAGACAATCAGACTTTAAAGGACGAGATGAATCAAATGCAGAGTACTATGAAAGCCATGGTCGAATATTTTAGGGCTGAAGGTGTCGAGTTCCATCCCCAGAATCCACCCGGCGACGACAACTAGTTTTCTCTACAACATTGATTTTGGGTACTTTTATTTCATGTTTGGATGATTTAAGTTATTATTTGGATTATCTTGTGTTTTGATAGAATTTTTGGATTATTTTGTGTTTGATGATTTTGTGTTTTGGAATGTTTCGATGATTTTATGTTTTGGAAGAATGTTTTGGATTATTTAATTTAAGCGAGTTTTTTTAATGTTTTTGTGTATTTAATTATATTGGAATTGGTTATTATTACAGGTCAAATAACAATTAAAATAGAAATCAGTAAAATATTAATATATATATATATATATATATATATATTTGCGACGTTTTTAGAATATTAGTCGCAGTCGCAAAAAAAAAATTTGCGACAATAGCTATATATTCGTCGCAATGTCGTAACAAAAATTGTACGACTTTAGTAAAAAAAGACGCAAAGCTAAAAAAAAATTGCGACGAAATCTTTTCGGAAAATATAGTCGCAACACGTTTGCGACGATATATATGTGTCGCGGTTGGAGGACGAAATGGGCGACGTATTGTCAAATCTGTCGCAATAAATCAGCAGACGAAAAAATCACAACATTGCGACGGTTATAATAAATCGTCGCAAACGGTTCCGACTTTAAAGGAAAAATGTCACAAATATTTGCGACTGTCACTTTTTTGACTTTTTCCCCGGCGAATTTTGTCGCAAAATTACAAATTCCGTCACAAACAAGGTTTTTACGTCGCAATAAAACGTCGCATGAAATGCGTTTTGGCGTAGTGATATTTATGAACAATATAACAAATAACAACGATAACAAATACATATAGTTTTTAATTTTAAACGTTATATATATAAAATTATCTTTTGAAGTTTTATAATAAATTTACAAATTAATTCTTGTAACAAATGGATATTAAAGACCGAACCCCACTTAACAAAGAAGAACCTCATTTATGAGTATATCCAAATTCATGCAAGAAGAACCACCCGGTGCAGTAATTGCCTCCTCTGCTTTTCTCTTCAATTCCAACGCCTTCTCCTTCATCTTCCTCCCCTTATCGCCGCCCATCACCTCCCTCACCGCCGCCGCCACGTCAGCCCTCTTGACATCGTTGTCTATCTCCAACCCAATGCCCCACTCCACGCAGCTGTACCTACAGATCGTCTGCTCCTCGGCGTAGATAGGCCAGCAAATCAACGGCAACCCTCCACCAGCAATGCTCTCGAAAGAAACATTCCACCTGCAGTCCGTTAACAACCCTCCGATGGCTGGATGCTTCAGCACCCGCTCCTGCGGGGCCCACCCGACAACCACCCCCCTGCCGCGGACCTCCTCCTCGAAACCCGGCGGGAGAGCGGTTCCGGCGGCGGCCGCTGTTTCGGGATTGATGCACCAGAGAAAGGGTTTCATACTGCCGGCGAGGCCCCATGCGAACTCGGCCAGCTGGTGACGTGTCGGCGCCAGGATGTTGTCGAAGTTGGCATACAGTACGGAGCCGGGCGGTTGCGCGTCGAGCCATTCGACGCAGGTGTGGTCTTCTTTCCAGAGACTGGCGGCGGCGTAAGATGTGTGGTTCGGTAGCGGGCCGACTGTGTAGATGGGGCGTGGGGCGTACGTGGCGGAGAGCGCGTGTAGGGTTTCTTGTTCCAGGGCGTCGAAGGTGTTTACGATTATAGCTTTGGCTGAGTGCGCGGCGTCGGTTTCTCGCAGCATGAAATTGAGCATTGTGTCTTGAGGATCAGTTGTACGGATAAAAGAAGGGAAATCCTTCAATCGAATTTGTCTCCAGATATCCGTCTGTTATCTGATTCATGTCTGTAAAAAAATCATGAAAAGAATTATCCACCAAATTCGATAATGCAATAATAACTTTTACATACAAAATTAGATGCTACATCGGGGTGGCTGTTAATCGTATATATATCTACACAAACTCATGCATGTGCATATGTGCTTAATTGATGGTAATTTAACTTCATCTATATTTAACGAGCAACCGGTATAAACCGATTGATGTAGCATCTAACTTCCCGTTATATGTACGGACCTATTAATGGACAAGGGAGGTTGTCACCCCCAAGATTCATTTTTTATTGAGTAAATTTTTGGAATAGTAATTTGTAAATACATTTAAACCTCTATAAATTAATACAGTTTTGTACTAGCAAAATTCTATTAATTTAGTGAAATATTAAATTATCGAAGTAATAATTATGTAGTACGTTTTCACCGAATCTGGACAGTGATAAATTATTGGTTAAACGAGATTATTAATTTATCGAGTATTAAATTATCGAGGTTCTACTCTATCAATTTTGGCACCCGGACCCTCCAGTTTTTGTTTTGTAAGTAGGGGTTTTGACCAGTTCAATTTTGTTTTTCAACATACACTTATGTAAATTTTAATAGTTTTTCATACTTATTGTTGAATTATAATATGATTTTTCTTTTTATGAATAAAATAATATTGTTAGAACTTATATATTTTATATAAAATCTATAAATATATATCTAGTTTTGCCTTTTCTAGTTTCTCTAAAAATAAATTAGGGGTGGTTTATGTTAAGAATTATATTATTAGGTTTTGATAGTTCAATCATTGGTTTCTCCTACGATTTGTAATATCTTATTATCTTCAATGTTCAATAGAAAGTTTGTTAACATATAAATAATTATCAACTTATTTTATTAGTAAATGTTTCAAAATTTGATTCTTGTACCAATTTATCACCCCGAAAAACGTACCTTTGAGGGGAGTGTAACCTTTCTCCACGAGATACTTATACTGCGCGTACCCTAAAAAGGCACACGCGCTCGAGAACATCACCGCCGGGAGACCGAACTCCTCCGCCACTTTCACCGCAAAGCTCATCACCCCATCGGCAACGATGCAGCTCACCGGCGGCACACCCTCTTCGCCACCGGAGCTGTTGAGCCTCGTGAGCAGATCGCGGAAGGGCTCCATCCAATTCCTGCTTGTGGAGTCGCAGAGAGAAGGGATGATCCGAAAGGAGTCATCCGATTCCGACTGCGGCGGAAGTCCGTCGGGAATGGTGGCGAATCGGAAGTCCGGCAATCCGGCGACAGCGGCCGGGCCGCCGCCGGAGTTGAGGTAGCGGCGGTGGTTGTAGTCGGAGTTGACGAAGGTTATGAAGAAGCCGCGGCTGTGGAGGAGCTTGGATAGCTTGAGCATGGGGTTTATGTGGCCGTGTGCTGGGAATGGGATCAACACTGCATGGGGTTTGTAACTTTCCGCCGCCATGGAAACCCTAGGTTTTTCAGTTTTCACACAGTAAACACACACACAGATAAAAACACACAGTAGAATGTGAAATTAATGAACATGGGAGGGGCAATGAATATATATAGCCTGCAACAATGATGATTCGTTCACCTAATTAAAAACTAAGCATTTTTAAATTGTGAGCCTAATTCTAAAAGAAAAATTTACAAATTGGGACAGTAAATAAAAAAATGTATATAACTAATTTTATCATTAATTTATAAGGTACAGTAAATAAATAAATTGTATATCGCTCTTTGTAAAAATTACAACTGGTGAAATATGTACACTTCACAGTTTTCGACTTTTAATTTAGTCACGATCGCACTTATACATCAAACACGTGGCATATAAATGAAATTATGTGAGCGTGTGTGCGTATGTTATGTATTGATCTATACAAGTGTATGATATATAATTATAACCTGATAAAATTTATCGACTGTAACAAACCATCTCGATGGATCGGATTCAAACTCGACAATCTTGATTAATTAGTACGTGCCTTCATGTTAACATATGTGGTCCAAATTAAAATTAGGTTTTATTAGGTATTTCATTAATATTGATCACTTTCAAATGCAGCAAGTAGATACAAAAAATGGTTGCTTTAATTTGTTTGTCTAGTTTAAATTATAATTTCTCATGGTCCTGACTCCGCCAAAGACAATATGCTAATTAGTTATTGTAATTTAATATTATGCTAAAACTAATAGAATTTGCCGGTCCAATCCATATTTTTTTAGAGGTTTAATTGTAGAGCTAAGATGTTTAAAAAAAAATAGTCCTAAGATGATATTGTTAGGACTTAGGGTAGGTGACACACGAGCTAAACTTGTGGCCGTGGTCTTTCCTCTTATATATAGATACAATAACAGTCGATTTCGTAATTAATAAAAATATATTTTTGGTAAGTGTAATTATGTGTGTAAATTTACGATTCAAATTCACCCAGTATAAATAACCAGTGTAGCATCTAATTTCCTGATTGAATATCTTAAGCAAAGACACTGATCAATACACCACTATTACAACTTCCAATTATACTATACACCTATTATATATGATTATTGTTCTGTGTGTAGGCTTTGAGTAAATTGAAAGTGTTTGAATATTGACATGAACACAGCTTAAATATAATTGGCACAAAAAAGATTAATACTTTAATTTCATTACTTAAGCACTCATAATGAGACATAATAATTTATTCATAACAACTATATATTCGTTGTTCGTTTTATTATGTAATAAACAATACGTGTACTTGTTTATTATAAAACACTCGAAATTCAATGGAGAAGAACCTCCTTAATGAGTGTATCCAGATTCATGTAAGAAGAACCAGGCTTTTGAGATCCTACACCAGGTGAAATACACCGGGTAGATCTTTACCATTCATATACACACAAACACACACACACCCACATTGGTATGTGTAGATCAACGGTAAAAAATCACCCGGTGTAACCTTCACCGGGTGTAGGATAGATAAAACCGAAGAACCACCTGGTGCAGTTGCCTCCTCTGCTTTTCTCTTCAATTCCAACGCTTTCTCCTTCATCTTCCTCCCCTTATCACCGCCCATCACCTCCCTCACCGCCTCCGCCACGTCAGCCCTCTTGACATCGTTATCTATCTCCAACCCAATCCCCCACTCCACGCAACTGTACCTACAGATTGTGTGGTTCTCGGCGATGACAGGCCAGCAAATCAACGGCAACCCACCGTTCCCAATGCTCTCCAGAGCAGAGTACGGCCAACAATCCGTTAAGAACCCTCCAATGGCGGGATGCCTCAGCACCCGTTCATGCGGGGCCCACCCTTCCACCACGCCCCGGCCTTGAACCTCCGCCTCGAATCCTGGCGGCAGAAGCGACCTGTCGGCGGCGGCTGCCGTGTCGCACCAGAGAAAAGGTTTCCGGCTGTCCGCGAGGCCCCATGCGAACTCCGCCAGCTGCTGACGTGTCGCCGCCACGAGGCTGTCAAAGTGGACGTACAGCACGGAGCCGGGATGTTGCGTGTCGAGCCATTTGATGCAGCTGTGGTCTTCTTTCCAGAGACTGGCGGCGCCGTGATTCGGTAGTGGGCCGACTGTGTGGATGGGAAGTGGGGCGTATGTGGCGGAGAGCGCGTGTAGGGTTTCTTGTTCCAGAGCGTCGAAGGTGTTTACGATTATAGCTTTCGCTGAGTGTGCGGCGTCGGTTACTTGCAACATGAAATTGAGCATTATGTCTTGAGAATCTGTTGTACGGATGAAAGAAGGGAAATCTTTCAATCGGATTTGTTTCATTCCTCGTACTTCGTCCAACGTTGTCTCCAGATATCCATCAGAAATCTGATTCTTATCTGTACATACCATAGTTTAGTGATATTATTTACATATATTTTCCTAAAATTAATATATAAATAATTATCAACTTTTTTAATTAATAAATGTAGTTAAATTTTTAAATTTAATCTAGTTGTACCTTTGAGGGGAGTGTAACCTTTCTCCACAAGATACTTATACTGCGCGTACCCCAAAAAGGCACACGCGCTCGACGTCCAGAACACCACCGCCGGCAGACCGAACACCTGCGCGGCCTTCACCGCGAAGCTCAGTACCAAATCGGCGATGACGCAGGTCACCGGTGGCACACCATCATCGCCGGAGCTGTTGAGCTTCGTAAGGAGGTTGCAGAACGGCTCCAACCAATTCTTGGTGGTGGAGTCGCAGAGAGAAGTGAGATCCTGGGGTGAGTCCTCCGATTCCAACGGCGGCGGAAGTCCGTCGGGAATGGTGGCGAACCGATAGTCCGGCAATCCGGCCAGAGCGGCCGGGCCGCCGCCGTACTTGAGAAAGCGGCGGTGGTTGTACTCTGTGTTGACGAAGGTTACGAAGAAGCCGCGGCTGTGGAGGAGCTTGGATAGCTTGAGCATGGGGTTTACGTGGCCCTGTGCCGGGAACGGGATAACGACTGCATGGGGTTTGTAACTTTCCGCCGCCATGGAAACCCTAGGTTTTTTTAAGTTCTCACACAGTAAACACACACACAGAGATAAAAACACACACAGTAGAATGTGAAATGGAATGAGAGGGGCAAGAAATGTATCTATGGGGTTTTATAGCCTCCATGCAACAATGGTGATTCATTCATTCACCAAAATTAGGTATTAATTATTATTAAGTAAATCATTAATGGATCACTTTCCACCAAAATTAGGTTTATTTAAGTTAAGTACATCATTAAGTAGATACAAAAAGTGGTTGCTATAACATTCTTCGTTGAGGAGAAAGCACACGTTTCAGTTAGTTCGAAGATACCTAAATCGCCTCTCCGAACTTTTCTGAAGCAAATTCTTTCAGAATTAAACCTCGAGCCCCGTTAACAAGTCTCTCTATAACTTCACTAGCCCGTATAATTTCATCAATCAGCGCCACACCTTGTCCAGCGTACATCGCCATACTTTCAATATCGCCCGTTGTCGTTGCATTCGGTACGGTCCCGCCAAACCTTCGAATCTCTTTCTCCTATCACCACCAAAAACAAAAAACAAAATATAATATAATAATATAAAATTAAAACTTCAAATTGTGCTATAAATAATTAAAATAAAGAACAAAATGTTATTTATGAGGATTGAGGAGTAATTAAGTTTAGTGTCTATATATTCACCACTCCATGTATGAGTGAACGGCCTATGATTGGCTGATTGGTCTCGTTCTCGTGATTCGGAAGGGTCCCGCAATAATCCAGGAAAAACGGAGTTTTCAAGACACGGTGAGGTGCACCTGGCCATCTAGCACGTCCAAATACGTTTGTGTACTCGGTTTTATCAAATTCGACTAACTTCCTCTTGTATATAGGGTGAGCATAGCTTTCCTCTGTTGCAAGGAACCTGCATTAACATATATATTTACCATCAAGTATCTAATCGAGCAACAGAAGCAAATTAAAGAATCTTGTTTATCTAACAAGATTTTTTTCAGGGCAAATAACGGCCACTCCTGAGATATGGCCAAATTACAAAAAAAAGAACCCTTTTGTTTAGGTAATTACAGTCACCCCCTCCTTTTAAATATTTTTACATAAAATTTATGTAATTCGGTTATTTACCGAACCAAATCGTATATTTAATTGGTAAACGGTGTGAAATGTTGGCGTACCGAAATTTCGGTTCGGTTTTACCGAATTAACATCCCTAAATTTACCTCTGGATGGGTCTTTTCGTAAGATAATACATAGTTAGGGGTGACTGTAATTACCCAAACAGGAGGGGGTTTTCGTAATTTGATCATAACTCAGAGGGTGACTGTAATTTGCCCCTTTTGTTAATAAAAATAAAAGGCAAAAAAAAATTATTTAAATTAATCAGCGGCTCAATTAATTACCGAGTGCCGAGTGCAACAGCATTGGCTCCAAGGGCTAGAGCAGCCACATAGCCACGCTCGTCCACTATTCCACCGGCAGCTATTACAGGAATATCACGACCCTTAACGAGATCAACTACTCTCGGCAATAATGTCATTAACCCCTCCTATTTTCCGTAAAATAAGCACATATAGTGTTAAGCACAATGGGTAGCAAGTAGCAACACTTTCCCAAAAAGAATTTTTTTTTTTCGGGACAAATTATTATACGTAAAGACAGTGTCCGGATATAGATTGAACCAGAATCGAAATCGGGACGAACAAAAAAGAGAAAAAGTAGAAAAAATACCTGACCAATCACATGCCCTCCAGCTTCATTTCCTTGAACAATTATTGCATCTACACCCACATTAACAGCTTTCTTTGCCTCTTCATAACTACCGACCTATGTTATATGTATAGATATATATATAAGAAGAAAACTCAAATAACCGCACTGCAAATTCTCAAAACGTATACATATGAAGATTGAACGATAATTTATTTGGGAGTTCACGAATCTTACTTGAGGTACGATTTTCACCCCACTTTGATGAGCCTGAAGCACGAGCTGTTGTGAACATTCGCCCCAGTAAACCTGCAAAACCGCAACTTTTTCATCCAATATAGCTTTTACGTTTTCCTCGTGAGGAAACGCAAGAACGACACCCACTCCGAATGGTTTATCGGTCAAAGCTCTTGTTCTCCTTATAAGCTCTCTCACGTAATCGGGTGCCGCCTGTTATGCAAATCGATTTGACTCATATATATATGCAAGAAATATCAAAAAAAAAAAAACTAGACTTGGGGTGATGTTTCGTATGCATACATATATATGGGAAGTTATATGCTACACCACCGGGTATTTATTAACCGCAGATGATGTTAAATAACCGCCCACTAAGCACACATACACATGGGTGTGTCTGATTATGTGTAGATCTACGATTAACAATTAGAATTTGCCTAATGATTGATTATTAGGCACATAAACAAGGGAAAATTGTAATTTGGTCCTTTATCACGTGGTCTAGTTAGGAAATTGGTCCTTTAAGTTGTGTTATTTCAATTTTACATGCAATAATTTTGAAAGTTTAGCATCTTTTTTTTATAGGGTAAATTACACCCACACCCTTGTGGTATGCTTAAATAATTTTAAGGTCCCTATGGTATCGATAATTACACTTACACCTGAAACGTAGTTAGAAATTCTAACGGGATAATGCATTGGATACATTATTTCGATAGGGTTCTAATGGACTATTACTTTTAGCTAGTGGTGGAGATAACATAGAGTTATGGGGAGTTATGGGGTGACATGGCTCCCCCAATATTTCTTAAATCACCCATAACTCTTTGTTGTCTTCACCACTTCCTGAAACCAATAATCCGTTAGAACTCTATCGTAATAACGTATCCAGTGCATTATCCCATTAGAGTTTATAAATACGTTTCAAGGGTGTGAGTGTAATTATCGATACTACAGGGACCTTCAAGTTATTTAAGCATACCTCAGGGGTGTGGGTGTAATTTACCCTATTTTATAACTCCGACAAACAAACTTGGCGAATTTTGCTTGTATTGGACATATAAAATATTACAAATTCGTCATCTAACTTAGTCTTAATAGAATTTTGATCATGTGATAGGACGGGTTTATAAATCATGTAAGAAGAGCATTTATAATTTCGAAGTGTCCATATAAGTAAATTTTAAATTTCGCCGAATTTGTTAGTCACATCATTAAGAAACGGGTATATATACAAATTTCAGGCGAAATAGGACCAAACCATGCTACATTTGCAATGTAATAGCATGTAAAAATGAAATACGACACTTTAGAGGACTAAATCACAAAATAAGCCACATAGCTAAAGTTACAATTTTCCCTAAAACAATAATAATAAATTCCATTATCATTTATCAATGAGTTAATTACCGATGGAAATATGTAATCAAATTGCATCAATAATAAAAAATAAAAAATAAAAAATAAAAAAAAAGTTGAAATAATTGGAATTAAAGAAAAGAGCAGAAAATACGAACCCAATCAGGGGATCGGAGAAAACCAAGGCCGCCGGCGTTTGCAACAGCGGCGACCAGCTCCGGGCCGGAAATATCGGGGCCTAATGGCGCCTGCACAATCCCGTAATCAAACCCCAATATTCCTCTCCAACCCATCTCTCGTTTAATTTCTCTCTTGCACTAGAAAATTCAGTACGATTACTGAGTAGAAAACAAAAAAACGAGGATTTAATTTAATGTCGGAGAAGGTGTATTCATCTTCTCTTCCTTCAATCACAATCGTAAGCAAATTCGTCATTTTTTGTCTGGTTCGAAATAATTGAAATGGGTGCGCCATGGCGTAAGCGACGACGTATCACTCGAAATTAGGGTAAATTACACATATAGCCCTGAAACATGCTAAAATAACTTTAAGGTCTATGTACTATTAGTAATTACAATTACCCCCTAAAATATTTTTAGAAAGTTTAACGAGATAATGCAATTGCATTGTCTCCACCACTTCATAAAACTAATAGTTCGTTAGAATCCTATCGGAATAACGTACCCAATGCATTTTCTCATTAGAGTTTCTAACAATGTTTTAGGTGTGATTGTAATTACTGATACCACATGGACCTAGGGGTGGGAACGAGCCGAGCTCGGCTCTTTTGGCCAGCTCGAGCTCGAGCTCGAGTCCTGGTTCCCGAGCTCGAGCTCGAGCTCGAGCTCGAGCTCAGAAATAATTTTTTTTTTTTATTATTTAATTTTTTTATTAGAAATCATTCATAGGAAAATAAAAAAAAATTATAAAATAAATAATGAACTCTAGGTATATATATTTTTTATTTTTTCTATTATTATTATTAATTTATTATTATTATTATTATTATATTTTATATAATTATGAATTATTTAAGTAATATAGATTTGTTTCTATTTAAATACTAGATATATTTATTATTATAGACTATTTACTATTTAGTTAATAATAATAATAATAATAATAATAATAATAATAATAATAATAATATATATATATATATATATATATATATATATATATATATGTAAAAAAAAAAAAAAAAATTAGAAGGCAGCTCGCGAGCCGGCTCGCGAGCTGTCGAACAGCTAATTTTGGGCTCGAGCTCGAGCTCGAAAATCCCGAGCTCGAGTTCGAGCTTTTTTCGAGCCGGCTCGTCGAGTTCGCGAGCCGGCTCGGCTCGTTTACCACCCCTACATGGACCTTAAAATTATTTTAGCATATCTCAGTGGTGTAGATGTAATTTACATTTTTTTAAAAATCATGATTTACATAATTTTTAATGAAAAATTAAATCGATAAATAAATAAAAAAAATTGTGGCTATTTTTTGGAATTGAGAAGTTATATGGGCTAAACCCAATAAAAATTTCAAAATAGTTTAGCCCAAAATTCAACTTCGGGCCTAATGATTTTTCAGCTTGGACAGACTATTTTTGAGTAAATCTCTATTCTTGTTTCTCAAATTTTAATTATACAGTACAATAAATCAATAATTTTACTTAAATAATATTTTTTTTGTTCTTACTTGATAAAAATATTTTAGATTATTAGTTTTTCATAAATCAATAATTTCACTTAAAAATATTTTAGATTATTAGTTTTTATAATTTAAAATATCGTAAATTAATAAAATATTTTCTTACCGATTGTATTAATTTATAATCGTAATTCAAATTAAAAAGATGATAATAGAATACTTCCAATAATTTAAAGTTGAAGAGTGGTCAATTTTCCACTTGCAAACAAATGAGTAAGCATATACGGTATATAAGTCCAAATTTGTAGTCTATATAGTCTAAAAGTATACCAGCATATAGCTACAGCTGTCGATCACACTAATTAAATATAGCTTATAAGTTTGACTTTGGTTTCTACTTCCCATGCAAATAAATTATACAACCATTATTTGCAACTTGCAAATAAGTTTCTATAATTATTTGCCGAGTAATCAGATAGGATTATACATTTTAAATTATTATTTTTTCCTTATAATAAAATTGATTATTTAATATGATAAAAATAACACATCTTTTACATTTTAGTTAGTGGAAAATTAATTTTAAGAAAAAAGTAATAATAAAAGAAATTGAAGGCTATATATTCAACTAATTGTGATGTAATAATGGTTGTTGAATAGTCCATATGAATATATTCCTACTTTTCTTCATAATAAATAGTAATAGTAAATGGTTATGCAGCCTGGATTGTGAACTCCTAATTTATGTCCTAACAATCAATGTTTCGTTAACTTGAACACGAAGTTGTAGGATAAATTCAAAAAAAGAAAAAAAAAATATTGGATAAAATGCATTTCATCCATAAAAATTTTAATTTTCATATTTCCCCCCAACAAATTAATAAAAGAGATTCTCCCCCTCACAATTTTGTTTAAGTTTCACTTTGTCCCAAATCATAATTTTTGAGGTATTTTTCCTTGGAATTGTCATTATCTGTCTACTTTAAAGACATTTGAGTTATTTCATCATTGCTATCTAAATCTTAATATCCTTATGTTTTCTAATAGACGAAAAACACAACACACTTCACTTATTTAAGAAGAAGAAAAAATAGTGTTTTTTTCCTCTCCCGACCGAATTGTGACTATTGCAGTCTCAAAGTTATGAAAATCTTTAATTTCCTCTTTTTCAGTTAGCAAGGTGATCCGTCCCTGAAATGACACAAACGCTTTTCAATGGACGATTTCATGGCAATTATAGTGAAAAATAGCCGAAAATTGTAATTTGCGGCAAAGTGCAATTGAAACAAACTTTTGAAGGGGAAGAATCTATTTTTTGAATTTGTAGGGGGTGGGTAAGTGCAAAAAATGAAAATTTCTAGGGGACAAAGTGCATTGTCTTTTTTTTTTTTTTTATTGTGCTCTTTAAATAATAGTTTTATTGAAAATTTGTTTGATTTTTAATTTTTCCGCATTTTACAGTCTTGATGTATAGTCAATTATTTTAAATATATTCATTTATTTTATAAAAACCTAAATACTCAACTTATTTTGTTGAAACAAGCTCTGCAATGGATGAAACATTAAATAAATAATCTTGATTATAATTATCAATAAAACATATTTATGAATATCACATGACCAAATTAAAATATCATAAATCAAATACAAAAAATAATATTTAATCAATCCTATCAACAGGTAATTAGTCCAGCGATTAAATTAATTGTGAATATAATCCTCTAATTCATTTGGATGTACCCAAGGATACCAATTATATCATAGCCTCTAGGGTTTGGTGATTATTGGTTGGCTAAAGTATATGGTCCCAAAAATTGCATTTAAACGTGACTCAAATATCTACTCTATATATAAACAAAAATAGGGTCATTCCACATATAAGTATTAATTTACGATATGAGATATAATGAACCAATCACCAGCGGAATCAGAATTTTAAGCCCGTACGTAGGGTCGAATGTCTTAAACAAATTTTAGAAGGGTCGAATGCATTAAACAAAACTCTAGAATGATCGTTAATGGGTATTATATATTGATGGCACAAAAATTGCACCTTCAAAACATTTCTTCAAACCCTACTCAATTGTCAGCCGGAGAAGCTCAATTGTCGCGGGACTCAGAATCAATGAGTATGAACAAGACGACAGAGAAATTGTAAAAGAAAATATGAACTGTATTATTGGTGTTGTGTGTAACCCTAATTGGGTATTTTGCCTTCGTTTATATAAAGAATTGTATGTGGTTGTTTCCTAATCTAGGAAATGTTTATCCGTCCTTAATTTTCCTCAATAGTTCAATCAATTATTTGATTTATACACTTTCCTTATTTATCTTGCGAGCTGATGTATTGCGGGTCGCACGTGCTACATATCGTATGGTCGCGCGAGCTATTTTACATTCCTACTTTTGTACTCTCTTTCTTTGTTGAACTCCTTAGTGTATCTCAGTTCTCCATGTTCGCCCAGAATCGGCTCGTAAAGTATATGAACCATCTTGATGTTGAGCTCGACTATAATCCCTTGTTTGGGCTTCAGCCCACCAACCTTGAGTATGGGATATATGTTGGGCCCACAAGTGCCGAACTGACCCATCATACATGATTATTTTTACATCTCTATATAAAATAAAAGAGATTTGAGTAACAACCAAAACCCTCAATTATTCGTGGATTATTCCCAATTGTCTTTAAATTTTGGAAAATGTCAACACAATTCACATAATTGTGGTAGGTGTCTGAAATCTTGATATGGTTTCAACTTTCAACATAATATTTAGGGTAAATTCCACTTTACCCCCTCGTACTCTGCCCAAGAACCACTTTACCCCCTCGTACTCTTAATTTCGTCGATTTACCCCCTTGTACTTGTACAATTTCCCAATACAACCCTCTTCGTCAACTTTCTTCGATTTTGACTCTGACGCCATTTGGTCAATAGTCAAAATATTGACGTAGATATTGAATTTTTTTGATTTTGACTCTCGAGATTAGAAAAGAGAAAGTTTCACACATTCATATATTTTTTTCTTTGCACTGGGTGGAATCGATCAATTTTTTGGTCTTGATTTTTATTAAGTCAGGGGTTCAATTTGGGGATATCTTGGAAGGGGAAGTGGTGGGAGAAGAAGAAATGACAATATTAACGGAGGAGAAACGACGCGTTATAGACAGTGGCAATTTTGTAATTAACAGAGTTGACCAAACGGCGTCAGAGTCAAAATTGACAAAAGTTGAAGGAAAGGGTTGTATTGGGAAATTGTACAAGTACAAGGGGGTAAATCGATGAAATTGAGAGTACGAGGGGGTAAAGTGTTTCTCAGGCAGAGTACGAGGGGGTAAAGTGGAATTTACCCTAATATTTAAACCTAAATTTAAAATATATACATACAAACCCCACAAATCATTGCAAGTGGCACCATGCATGCACCTGTCTCTATTTGCTTCTTAGGACAATAACTCAAGGGATATATATCAAGCAAAATAAATAATTTTCACAAATTTCCAGTTTCTTTTTTTCTTTTTTACCTGAAAAATGTTTTTTATATTATTTGTGAGGATTAAATATACACAATAGACAACAATAATTGACAACCCATTATTAATTACTTTATGTATTTATTACAAATGGGTACGTATATATTTGTACAAAATTAATGGAGGATAAAACGTGTGGTTATGAACTATTGTTGTCACGGGGACTAAATAATAAATAGTAATAATATATAAATAATTAGTACGGAGTGTTTTTGTAGGTTTCTTTCGTTTTGGGACAAAAAAAGCAGCAGAGTGCTAATCACCCTTATCCTCTGTCCTATATATACTGTATACAGTCTCTGCCAATCTTCTACTGTACTCATACCTACAGTTCTCACCAGTTACCAACTCCATACTTCTAATTTAGGCCAATATATAGTCCAATTTTCCTCTATGATATTTTTTTTTTTTAAATTTGAAATGCTAATTGCATCCGAGTTTATAATGTTCGAAGTGGGATTTCAATCATTTTAAACTTCTGAACTTCAGAATTATATCAAACATTCGAAAATAATCCAACCTCTCCTCTCCATTCAAATTTGACACTTACGACTTCCGATTTATGGTATTTTTTTACTAGCTTCATTCATTTCAATCAAATCTACAAGTTTCGTGCTTCATGATAGCGACTTAGAAATATGTTCGCTGCAAATAGCAATCCCCATGATTAAAAAAAAAAAAAAATCATGTTTCACTCCGTAAAATTTCATAAAACACATATATTCATAAACCAAATCCAATGGTGATTTGAATTTCATGCAATTAAAAGACAATCTTGATTAAAACATAAATAAATAAATAAGTTATATGATGTTAAATATATACCGACATACATATAGTAGCTAGGCTTCCAAAATATAAATAGGCGTGGAGTCTCACATTGATGTATATCTAACAATATGGCATGCAACACATTCCAAGTACTATTGCATAATTATTCAAATTCTAAGTGCATGCACCCATAATACCAATTAATTCAAAAATCTCGATTTACAGAATATTGAAAACCAGTACCGTTCCGATCCGACCAACCGATTTTATTGAATATTGAAAACTGTTACATCCCCGACCATTATGATTTATGGGTCAGATAAAGGTTAGTTACCGACTTCATCAAGTAAAAAATTGGTCGGTTTATTGGTATTATCGGCCACCTAATTATTGATTTTTCTTAAAGTACTGGTATTTTAAACAAAAATAAGTCAAGAGAATTTTTGCAATTAATTCATTTACAAATACAATTTTAGCCTTGTGTACTAAATTTAGACTCAAATAATTTAGTACACGAGGACATGATTGATATGAGGGCCATGAGGTTTATTGACCATATATAAGACTTGTCATGCAAAACAATGCTACGTTGCGCAATATCCTTCACATATGATACCACGATTTTTATTCATTGACTTATTTATTTATTATATTATTATTATTTTTTATTTTTTGGAATTTGTACTTTGAGTCCGGACATTGATATTATTAGCTCCAAAATGTCCTGTGATGAAACAAGCCAAAATACATATCACAGTCCCCAACTTCCCTGTATATCTCCCCACTCCCTATGAAAATGCTAAGGCTGTTTTTTTTAGGATTTCTTTTTATAATATTAGAAGTTTTTTTGAAAAAAAAAATTAAGATTTTTTTTGCATGTGTGGATTTTTAAAACTAAATAAATATATAAATATAATATGGTGAAAAATTTAGGACTTTTTTGCATTAATTTAAGTTATGGATGAGCTTAACAATAAATATTGGGTAAATATATATATATAGTGAATAAAAATTTCAAGTGAGGGTGGGACTAGCCGCTGCACTCGATCATGTACTTAATCGATGTTATTTATATAAATTTCGTAATTTGGGACTTCGGAAAGTATTATTACGTGTAAAACCCACTAAGAAAAAGTATATTTAAAGCATATATTTTGAAAGGAGCGAACCGCAAAAGCGTGTCGCTAGAAAACAATAATATATATATATATTGTCGAATTAGTGGAAAAGTTGGCTAATTTCTATGTATAATGTCGTGTTTCTCGAGATAATAACCAATATCCAAATTCGTCGGCGGTCGGCGGTCGGCACCGCATTTTCGACCGGCCGGCGCATGCTTCAAATTATGCTCGAACCACTTTCTATTTGTTTTGAGGTGGTGTTTGCAAATGATTATTTAAAAGCAGAAGTTAGTGATTGTCATTTAAGTTAGTTTTAAGTGCTTATTTCTAAAAGTTGGGGGTGTTTGCAAATATTTCGGAAAATGAACTAAAATTGAAAAAGCAGGGTTAGGGGTGCTTTTAAAAAAATAGCTTAAAGCAGATTATTTTAAGAGAAGCAAAAGCAAAAGTTGATTTTGCAAACACTTAAAAACAGACTATGGGCAAAAAAAAACCGCATAATCACTTTCAAAAAACATTTGCAAACACCACCTGAATTTAAAAGCACACCAAACTTTTCACGCCAATATTTAATTAATAAATCAAGAACGCATGGAGTTAAATGACCGGACTTTGAATTCTATTGTTAGAATATTTTTACAGTCGAGATTATTACATATAGTTTATGTGAACAACTCAACATGGTATATATCTCGTGTAATTTACGAGTTATTGCATGAAAATTGAAGTTTATTCGGTGCATTTATACGTTCAGATTCGATTTCTTTGTTGAGTTTATTAAAAAAAATGTCACTAACTTTTTGTTCTCCAACATTCTATTATAGTTTTCTTTTTAAATAGTTTAAATTAGCTAACATCATTTTTTCCTTTAATTTGTGGTTAATAAATATATTTTCCCAATCATGTAGGCATGAGGCATCCATTAAGAATACATTAATGTTTATGTAAACAATAATTCACGTGACGTGTGTTTATTCGTTTAGGGTGTGTTTGGTAAGATGATGAAATTAATGTTACATCAACTATCAGTTATATGTTAAAACAAATTGATGTCAGAAAAATCGTAAATCCTAACGTTATAATAGATTTAACATACAAAAGTGTGCACGATATCCTCAATTGTGGGTTAATTTTACCGATACTTTTCACGTGGATAATTGATGTCAAACTCCCAACGACGAATCGAGTATTTCCATATAAGTTACATCGACTTTTGTTTTCCAATGACACTCCATACTTGGTGAGGACTATATTGGTAAACTCCCATACTCTTTACCAAGTTCACTTTTTATTTTATTTTTTTGTATTACGTCAAAATAGTTATTTAATGCCAAACAAGGTGAAACAAGAGAGTTGTCTGGGTTGACAATGGAAAATTCAATTCATTACATGCCTATTATATATATTTACCATACGTGAGAAACTAATTAATACCCCCATCCTTTTATTTTCTTCTTTTCTAATATACCCTTTCAATTGAACTAAATTAGGAAAAAAAAATTACCACCTGAAATATGGTTAAATTATATAAAAAAAAACTTTCATGTTTGGATAATTACGACCACCACCTCAACTATTTATAAAAAGACTTTTTTATGATTTAACCGTACCTTACGGCTGTGACCGTAATTTATCCTTTTACTTTCTACTTTCGACTTTCGAAGTTTTGTATAATAAAATATATTTGCATGTCCAATGATTAAAATGGTATCATTTTATGTAGTTTTTATTCTCTACAATGAATTATGATAATATATCAGTTTAGATTTTCAATGTGAAATACTATTTTTATACTTGATTATTCTCTCGTGTATCCATAAGTCCATAATACTAGTACAAATAAAATTATCTATAATTTATTATACTTAATTATTCTCTTTCAAAAGGGAGTGCACAGTAATAAACTAGTGAGTAAAGCAGGCAAGCATCTCTCACCATTGGAGTTCGAAAGAAGCAATTGAACCAAAAGATATTGAAAGGTGATGTCATCATTGAAAAACTCCAGGTGTGGGCCCCACTATTCCCATGCCCTTGAATTATGCAACAAGCCTCTCATTTTTTTTGCTTTTAGGGCCACTACCTACTAATATATATATTTATATACTCTCCATTTATTTATGTGGGGTATTGAATTTAGCCCAAAAATTATAGAGTAATCCGTTCTAAAAAAATATTAAAATATGTATACCAAAATTCATCATAACTCGTTCCATATCATGAAATTAAATTCTAAAATTTTACAAAAGATAAAACATTACTTTAAATTTAGCTCAATATTTTATAGATTTGGAGAGCAAAATTTGAAATTATGTGGAGAAAGGGATTTAAATTTAGGGTAAATCGCGAAAAACCCACAGCTTAGATTAAATCACGAAAAATATTCACACATATCCGTTATTATTAAAATTCTTCCGAAGTTTGTTTCCAGCTTACATCCCCTTTATGGTGTGATTTTTAACGGAAACCTTTTGAGTCGAGGGATTATTCCCGAAAAAATGTCAATTCTACTCTGGCAAGTGGGCATTTCTTTATGCAATTTCTTAAAGCCAAAAGTTAACCTTAGGGGAGCCTTTAAACGGAATCTTTGTTATTCTTAAATAACATATTCACAACGTTTTAGTATCACTTTTTTTCCTATGAGGTTAAATTTGTTTTCTTTCGAAAAGTAGCATAACGAGATGTCACGTCTACAAAGGTTGAATTAACAATTTCACAAAATATTCATCAGAATAAAAAAGATTTCGTGAAAAATACACTCTAAAGAAGTCGATGTAAGACGGACACAAACATCGAGGAATTATGATAATTATGAATAGGTTGGGGTATTTTTATAATTTAATCTAAGTTCACGAGATTTTCATAATTTATATTATGCTCAAAAATTAAATGGGAAAAAAGGCCAATTATAGACTGTACTCGATAATTTCCTGAAGAAATTTTGGATTTCAGTTTATTTATGTATAGGTTCATTTAATTTAGTGGTCCAAAATGCCAGAAAAAAATATTAAAAAAGGGAAAAGAGATCATTGAGCAGATAAACACGACTGCATAATGTATTTATATATTTGAATTGATTATTGAAATATATATAATGATGTCAGTAAAATAATAGCATGATTAAAAGTGTAGCACTGCCCCTACTCACATAACAGCATCCTGGGCAGGTAGGGGGCTGCCTGTGAATACTCAAGAGTCTATCATGCCTACCTTCGATTAAAATAAAAACAAGTGATCAATTAATTTATATTATACTCATATATTAAATAAAGAAAAATAAAATTATGGGACTCTTAGTATAATTAGTGTCATGCATGGATCAATTTTATCAATTTTATCCAACCCACTAAATTATTGTCAGCTGTCACCCAATCCATATAAATTGGGTCGATAATAATTTTCTATATTTTTACTGAAGTCGGTTAGTTAGGTTTTGTCGATGGCCACTAATCAACCAACTCAGCTAACGCATAGGCCTTACAATGGTCAAAGACTCAAATTTATAAACGTGTGCTCATATTACACACTAGGGCAAATTATGAAAGCTATAATTCGTGAGTTCTGATAATAATTTTTGTCCCATCAATTCAATTATGTAAAGTAAATGATACTATTTACTATGACGTGGATTTAATTTATTATTTTATGTTACATCACATTTTATGTCGACGGAGGCTAAATATTACGTTCACATTAGTTATTCACAAATCCAAAAAAAAAAAAAAAAAAAAAAAAAAGCGAGAATAAATTGAAGGGTACGCGCCTTAATAGCGATTTAGATCTTTTAGAACGTTCCTGCACAATTCTGCAAACTCACGTCAACATCACCTACAGCAGCCATGATTCCACGTCATAATCGCAGCACACGTCATCCGCCTATAAAAATTCCAGCCTGGCAGCAAACCCATCCCACCCAATAGTAAACCTCCACGTGGCCCCCTCGATGTTGACATTTCCGTTCCTACAGCTGTTCGTCAGCCCCCCTCGGTATAAATACCACCACACTAGGATTCACAACTCCAAGCTCAAATCTAATCTAGTAAAAAAAAAAATTAAACACAATGGCAGTAAATGACCGTTTTGCCCCTGGAAAATCCATGTTTTTACCCATCTTCTTCTTGTTCATCTTTGTATCTTCTTCCACGGCTGCTCTGGTGCAGGAGCAGCCGCTGGTTCTCAAGTACCATAACGGCGCTCTGCTGAGAGGCACCGTCACCGTTAACCTCATCTGGTACGGGAAGTTCACCCCGACCCAGCGCTCCATAATCGTCGATTTCCTACAGTCCCTCAACCCCGGAAAGACCGCGCAGCCCTCCGCCGCGTCGTGGTGGAAGACGACGGAGAAGTACAAGGGCGTCGCCGGCCCGTCGACGCTCGCCGTCGGGAAACAGTTCATCGACGAGAAATATTCCATGGGTAAGTCACTCAAGAACTCCCAACTCGTCTACCTGGCAGCCAGGGGAGGCCACGCCGCCGGCGCGATTAACGTCGTCCTCACGGCGAAGGACGTCGCCGTCGCCGGTTTCTGCATGAACCGGTGCGGCACCCACGGCTCCAGCCGTGGCGGCGCGACTCGGTTCGCGTACGCGTGGGTGGGGAACTCGGAGACTCAGTGCCCGGGCTACTGCGCGTGGCCGTTTCACCAGCCGCTCTACGGCCCACAGACGCCGCCGCTCGTGGCGCCAAACGGTGATGTTGGGGTGGACGGGATGGTTATAAACTTGGCTACGGTTTTAGCCGGAACGGTGACGAACCCGTTTAACAACGGGTATTTTCAGGGTCCGGCGACGGCGCCGTTAGAAGCGGTGACGGCGTGTACGGGGGTGTTCGGGTCGGGTGCGTACCCGGGTTACCCGGGGAGTGTGTTGACGGATAAGACAACGGGTGCTAGCTATAATGCGCATGGGTTGAATGGGCGGAAGTACTTGCTGCCGGCGATGTGGGACCCGCTAACATCCAAGTGCTCTACACTTGTTTGATTTGGTATGAAACTCAAGAACTGGAGGAAATAAAAAAAAAAGAACAAAAAAAGAAGGGGTCGGATTCAGTGGGGGCGAGTGTACTAACAAGAACTGGAGGAAATAAAAAAAAAAGAACAAAAAAAGAAGGGGTCGGGATTCAGTGGGGGCAAGTGTACTTTAGTAAATATAAGGGGTTGTACTTTTTTTTTTTTTTTTTTTGATCTGGGATGGGGATGAATGGAGGTTTGTCGTTTTGTATGACGTGTACATTTTGTCGTTTATGATATGTAAAAAAAGTGGGATAGGATAATCTAATAATAATAATGGTTAATTTGGTCTCTGATAAATTCGAAGTTATTAGATTAAGTTAATTTCATTTTGATGCATGAATGTGGGGGAGCAGGAATATTTATATAAATTATAAAATAGTGCTGCTGGGGGGGACACAATCGCAGGCTTTATCTGAGATTCTACCTTATCACCAAATGAAAATATATTTTAATTTAAAAATATATTAAAATAACAATAATGCATATTATGTATATAATGCCAATCAGATAGATAATGCAGAAAGAAAGAAAGAGGGTTAAGAATACATACCTGTATTGTATATAGTGTGAAGTCACAAGTGATGTTTTAAAAGTGTAAGGGCTGTATTGCATTGGCTCCCTGAACCTGGGGACCTTCCTGCAATTGCCGGAAATTAACGTTTTTGTGAAACGTTGTTACTCGTAAAATAAAATTAATATGCCATACTGAGATTAAAGGGTGATTCGTACCTATAGGCTATATCCATAAGGGGAATACAAGTAAGGAGCTGTCGCGTAAATTTCGAGTGCAAAATTACTTCATGCCGGGGAAATTGGTCCTTTTTAGCTGATACATTGAAATGTCGATGAAATACTTCAGACAACAGGAAGCCGACAGAGCACGAAAAAGAACAGCAATACAAACTAAAAGTAATTTACGATAAACATAAGTTACGACAACTGGAGCTCATTGACAAAGAAGAAGCCTCACATTTCAATCAAAGACAGCTGATCAAAAATCCACCTTGTTCCTCGTTTGCGTCATTACGCTGTATATAGTGGCCGTGTTCATGCTGGGCTTCATCGACAATCATTATTTGAATAAAAGACAAATTAGATCCTCAGTATGATAGGCGAAAGAATATCACTCCTCTACATTTCTATGACGATTATACCCTGCCGGAGTTTGAGCACAAATTTTCGTGAGGATCACAAAAAGGTGAACCGTCTTGAAAAGTCGAGTACTAGAAAGGGTCAGCTTTGATTCTTTCTTTTTTATTTCTTTTTTGGTTTTTCGGTACAACACGGGCGGAAATTGCAAGTTGAAAAGTGATTTAAGTAAAATTTCATTTACAAAGCATAAAAATGTGCAAGCAAACAAACTAAGGACATAGGTCTCCAGAACAAAGAAACAGAAGTCCGAAAGTTTAATCTCACCGGAAGTATCTCTTTAATCAGCTTCAATCGTTGAGCATTGTTTGAAGTCGGCATAACTCATCGTATCTCCTGTAAAACAAAAGGAGAGAAAAGATTAGATACAAGAGAAGCATAAAAATCATGACAGCGTAAAAATCCACCCATAGGAAATACGATCCAAGCTTTAAAGGAAGTACCGGAAAGAGCAATTTCAACGCCAACTCAACTGAAACTCAGTCATATCAACTCCCTACACCGTAAATTCACTCTCGGTAGCTTCATCACTTATCTCATTTTTTACAGAATCACTGGTCCCGATCTATGAATTTTGGAGCGAAATCTCAAACGAGGGCCTACTACCGTCTATTCGAATTAAAGAAACTATCGAATTTCTTCACCAACAAAGTCTGGTTGCTAGGCAATGATCACCGCAAAAACCAACAAATTTTTCTTTCCTAAGAACTCGAAATATCAGGACTAACTTAAACATAAATCACTATCCCATAAATCACACTAATATATTTTACTAATGAACAAGGAAAAATGATGAATTAAAATTCAATTTCATATACCACAGAAACAAGGAATTTGAGGGTAAAAAGCAGAAAGCTGATACCATAGGGGGGCAAATAGGTAAACCTTGATTTGCGCCAATGTCTTGCTCCAATTTCACCGCGAGAGCGGCCGCTTCAACCTCCATCTCCTTCATCGTCTTCCTCGTGTCACCCAGCCCCTACATACGTTCAATTGTGAGCGCGTAATCGACACGCGTTAGGGTTGTTTATGATCGGGGAAACAAACTACGATCAAAATCAAACCAAACCGAATCTAAAATTGAGAGAGAGATAGAGCGGGAGAGAGAGAGAGAGAGAGAGAGATTACGTGGGAAGCTCCGCCCTCCGCCGCCGTCATGATATTCCTCTGCATCTTTCTCTTGCCTAATTTTTTATTATTTTTTATTTTCCTGAAATGAACTAATTTGTGCAGGGTGGAAATGGGTGTGTGTTAAGTGACACTTTTACCCCTGTAATATTGGCGCCATCTTTTCTCTCAACAGGCTCAAATTTGATGCCCAAAATTTTTAAATTGAAAAAATAATTATATATTTAAAAGAAATACGTTTAGAAAATCAAATTTATCATTTAATAAACTAATTCATTCTTAAATCATTTTGATTCATGCTCACAGAGATCTTGTATAAGCCATAGAGCAAACCATTATTTATAGTACCAAATCTAACAACGAACATGTTCACTCAATATGAGTACATTTATTTGGATCGAAATATTTGAATTTCGGAAGATGGTTCCGAAAAATGATTCCAAATGTATAAAAAACAAGAAAGATTTGAAATCCATCACAATTAATAAAAAAACAACCAAACTTAAAACGAGATCTAAAGACTTGGAATTCATCGCAAACTCGGAATCTTTCATTCAAATCGTTCCATCCAAATGCAACATAACATTCCGTTACAAATAATGCATAAATATCAATGTTCTTCCGGTTCAAGACTAGACAAACCGAAATCTCTCACACTACCGATCTTTTCACCAACCTTAACAACAACAAAAAAAATCACCCTATAAACAACCACCATCCCAAACAAAACACCAAGGTCAACCCACTTCGAGTACCCCATCTCCACTTGCCAAATCTCCCTCAAAACGGTCTCCCCGTCAACGGTCAACGCCCCTCCAATCCGATCACTATCAAACTTCCGCCCTTCAAATTCGTTCTTGTACAACCCTTGGTAAGCATACTTATGAAACGCAACGTAATACATCGGATACTTCCAAAATATCTTGGGCAAATCGTTCGGCAATTGAAAGAATCCGCCACTTAGCATCATTAGCCCTTGCACACCGGCACCAACAATAAGGCCGAGGAGGAAATTAGGCATTATACTCGCCACAATCATCATTAAGCTCTCGACTAGCATCATGCAAGAAAAGAGCACCAAAGTGAAGTAGGAAAATTCTAGGTTTCCTTGATGGAGTCCTGCGAGGAAGTAGGTGATCGCACCGGGTATTGCGGATATGAGCAGAAGAAACGGGGTCGAAGAAATTGTGTTGCCGATTACGAATGCCGCCGCCCCGTAATGGCCGTTTAATCTTTCCCGTCGAAAAACCTGCAATTTTGTTTTTTTGTCAAAGAGCAATAATGGCTAATTTTTTCAAGATTGAAATGTTGATGACTAATTCAATTGGGGGGCCGATATTTTTGTCTTCGTGGAGGTCAAATGTAGCTTTATGTGAAAGAAAAAAAAACTGTGTTTTTTTTAGAAATTATGTTCATCCGAGGGGTTTTTTGGTAATTCGGCAATACCTTAGAGGATTTTGGTAAGTTATGATCTTTTTTTTTTATTTAACACGAGGGTATTATAGCCATTATACATTTTTCTGTTAAGAAAATTTAATCAACCATCATTAGTCAAGGGGAGTTTGGTAATTATGAATACGTGAAGGTTTTTTTTGGTAATCAGACCTTAGTTTTTCGGGTTTTTTGGTAATTTCCCCTTATGTGAAATAGTGGTCTTTGAGAAGTGGTGGTGGGCCATGCCCCTAGGAATTGATATGGAAAAATGTGACGTGGAACTAAGGAAGGGTAAAATAGGAAACGAAAGGGATATTATTGAACATGAAAGAAATAGATCAATGATGCGGACTCGCCTTCAAGTCTTCTACGAACGAAGGGAAGCCGCCGATTGCCATTATAGTCAATAGTGAAGCAACAAACATGAGTAGTGAACCTCTTTCCTGCATTAACGATAACAAAAGTTAAAAAATAAAAAATAAATCGCCTAAATTACGATGATTCGATAATATTATGCATTTTAGACTTACGTGAATGGAGCTATAGCTACTTCCCACATTATAAAACACACTCCCTAAGCCAAAACCCAAGGCAACGTAAATTGCCAATCGTAACCAATAGTAGCCCAGATCACGAAACATGTTGATGAACGATCTTTTCGTGAGGATTTGGCATTGTGTAAATAAGTTAGCTTGGCTCTCCTTCTTCTCCACTGGTCCTCCTTCCTATAAAGGTATAAAATAAAATATTTAAAAAAATTATAAAAAACATATTTCATGTTACGGGAAGTATCTCCGGTTTTTTCTTACACGTTTACGTATTTCAGACACTAATGTCTTCATCTGATCACAAGTGTTTGACGAAACATAAGATCTTATGAGCAGATTAATTATTTCCTCCGCAGTGAATTTGTCTCCGGCACCCCATTCAATGTCCTAAAAAAGACAGCGTGAACCATAAAAACGAGGCAATCGTCTTTTTTAAGAGCTGTAAAATCTGATAATAAGGTTGTTACATTACCTCATCAAAATCCGTGTTTATCATTTTCAGATAATGATCGGCTGGATTTTGCAGAGCTGGGCATGGAAATCCATTCAATGCAAAAAACTACTCGGATCAATACAAGATCCGCAAAAAAAAGGAAAAACAAATTTACGAATTATCATCGTGCATTATTACACACTCACCTCATTGGCTAAAGACGAGGGTCCAAAGTATATCATTCTACCAGACGAGAGAAGGCAGAGATTGTGAAGGAGCTGGAAAACTTCACTGATTGGTTGATGGATGGAGGATATAATCGTCATTCCATACTCACGAGCCAGCTTCACTATTCTGTTCATGACAAAGTAGGAAGCTGCGCTATCGAGCCCGCTTGTCGGTTCGTCGAGAAAAAGGAGCTTCGGGCGTTTTAGCAATTCTATGCAAATGCTGACTCTTCTCTTCTGCCCACTACTAAGCCCCTTTCTCCCCCATTCTCCGATTCTTGTATCTAACGAATCTTGAAGTCCCATTTCCCTTATAGTCCTCTCTGCGATTTCCCTTTTCTCGGATTTGGACATTTTTACGGGTAATTGGAGCTGCGCTGAGAAGTAAACGGCTTCTCGTACTGTTAATGTCCATGTTAGAGTGTCTTCTTGCGTTACATACGCCTAAATCAAAATTAAAAAAAATATGGTTAATGTAAAATAGATTCATTACAAAAGGGGCCTTAAACAAACAGAGTGATGGCTTATACCGAAGTTCCATACGCGAGCTTCTGTTTCCGACCATTTATCAGAATTTCCCCTTTCTGCTTTGTTCTTGAACTCAACCTTCCTGAAATTTATTTCATGACTACAATCTGATTTATCTTAGTGTATAAATACATACTAGGAAGAAACCTTAAAATTTTGCACTGAAACTCTGAATATAGGAGAATCAACCGTCAGCTAGACCAAACAACAAACAGCTGGTGGGCAATCAAAAGTAGCAAACGAAAATTTCAAACTGCGATATCAATGGTTGTTATTACATTACCTGCCAACGAGTCAAGAAGGGTGGATTTGCCGCAACCAGAAGGACCCATAACGGCCAACACCTCGCCGGGGCAGGCGTAGCCGGTGAGGCCTTGAAGAATCGATTTAGTACCATGATGTTCTTTAACTGTAGGAACTGTCACCCAAAGATCCTCCCATGTCAGATAAGCACCACTGCCGTTCAAGACATCTCCTCGCACGTGATTAGTCTCTTCACTGTGTGAAGCCATGCATGCTAAAAATGATTAGTTGATTCGTTTTCAATGGAGATCTGGGTGTTTAAATAAATAAGAAAGGGGAGGAATTTCTTACAGTAGTTGACATTGCAGAATCTGTGGGGGACCAAGGTAAATTAAAGGGGAAAAATATTCGATGGGGTGGCGCGTTTCTCCGGCTAATTAGTCTCGTGACTTTGAGACAGAGTAACGGATGATTATATATATGGATAGTAATTTGGAAGTTACTTACAGAGAAGAGAGAGAGAGAGAAGAGAGAGAAAGAAAGATGCCAAGATTTGTGCTGTAGTAGTTTATTGTTTTTCCATATTCAACAATTGTGTGACGACGACGATGCTTCGTGGCGTTTTGCACCTTTGGGTGAAGAAGATGAAGCTGTGGCGTTTTTTTGCCGATAAACGGAAAGAATGTTGTGAATTTTGATTGGTCGATAATTTTGATGATGGAATGTGATGGTTGGCCTATATATTCCATAAAGTGGTGGTTATTTGTTTGGCATTATGCGCGTGATGGGGGGTAATACTGTAACTTCACATTCAACGTAGAAACCAAATTATGTGCAGGGCTAATAATGTAAATTCCGATCCCCAACGTACAAACCAAATTATTTACATGCTCTGATTCCCAACGTACAAACCAAATTTTAATATATTCCAAATTTTATTCAAAAAAATATTCTGTAGTATATAATAATAAATAAAAAAAATTAAATAATAATGTTTAAATATATTATATGTATAAAATATTGAAGTTGCATGATAGAGAAATAATTAAGTATCTTTTAAATTTTGCATATATTTTCTTTAAAAACCGCATTTTTTCTAAAATTTCCAAAATATAAATAAAATTCTGAAGTTTTAATTTTTTTTCTAAAATTGGAATTATTATTAATTTTGTTTTATCATGATATTTTACTTAGGCTACCCGTAATTGCGTACTGAAAACCAGTGGCGGAGTCAGGATTTTCGGTGAGGGTGGGCTAAAATTTTACGAGGTTTCGGAGGTAGAGCCCCCGAATTTTTTTAAGTTTTTTTCGAAAATGTAGAGCAAAATAAATAGAATTTTGTACATTTTAATTAAATTATATAAATTAAAGTGTATATTGTCCAAAATATAATTATTGGAGCTCTTTAAACTATATTACAAATCTGTTGGTTGGACTAATTAAATTGGATTAAGATTAAAATAGTGTATAAAAGAGCTAACTAAACATAATTAGCATAAAAAAAATCAGGTTGGGCATCAGCCCACCCAGAACTCAACATAGTTCCGCCACTGTCTCCAACTAAACTGCCATTAATTTAAGGGTAAATTGCACTTAACCTCGCTTAGTTTGAGCTTGTGCATATTACCCCTTATATTTTCAATATAAGTACATAACCCTCTTTAGTTTGAATTTTGTGCACATAACACCATAATACTTTTCATAAAAACACATAAACACCATAATATTCCACTTGATAAATAATCATGCTAATTAAAAAGATTTATTATATTGAAAGTACAAGAGGGTTATGTGCATATATTAAAAATACAAAGGAGTCCGAGTCATGTACGATATTGAAAAGTACAAGGGGTCGTGTGAACAAAATTCAAACCACAGGGGCATAAATGCTATTTACCGTTAATTAATTAATCGTGGGATTAACTGTTACTACACATGACAACTGTACTTTCGTTTGGGCCAACGGCTGTCTGCTCTCTTATCATCTCTTCACTTCATTTCTACTCTCTGCCCACTTTTTTTTTCTTTTTTCTTTTTCAAGATGAACTAATCACTAATCACTAAAATCAGTCACTGAATTTCCAATTCAAAATGGGTTTTCATCGTTCTT
This sequence comes from Erythranthe guttata, assembly GCF_000504015.1. The sequence continues at coordinate 507,555 of NW_012194989.1, read as the reverse complement.
GATTCCAAACCTATGCGTACAGCATAAATATATATATTCTTGTTCTGTAAAAAAAGGAATTAATTTTTCCGGCGCCAATGGCTATGGCGGCGGCGGCGGCGGCCACGTTCTGTTCCATCAGCCATGGCTATGGCGTCACCAAACTCAACAGGCAAGTTATTACACATTTTCTTGATATTCTTATTTTTATTATTATTATTATTATTACTTTATTTTATTTATTTTCTTACAGGCATTGTTTGATTTGTTTCTGTCCTTTAATTCTTCCACATGTGTATCTATCCTTATCTGATAATGTTGGTCTTACATTGCTCTGTATATGTGTATTTTTATTAGGTAAACAAATTACTGTCACCCCTGAATTAATATTAAATGATGAAGAAAAAATGGTTCATGTTTGTGTAATTACAACCACCTATCAACTATGAATCTTCTTACACGTACACCCTTATTGCGTCAAATTCAATAGAATTTTTTAGATTCCGTGGAATATTCTGTAGTTTGTACTCGTTTTGTTAAAAAAAATGCAGGTTCTGATGCACCACAATCTGATATTTACAAGCCAATAGACAAATCTTATGATCATGTTGTTTCAAAATGTCGAGCTCGAATGAGGTAAAACGGGTACAAACTGGAGAATATTCCATATAATTTAGAAGATTCTACTAAATTTGACACCGCAATGATGGACGTGTAAGAAGATTCATGGTTGAGGGTTGGTTGTAATTACCCAAACATGAGGGGAGTTTTCGTAATTTGACCTTACCCGTGGGGTGGCCGTAATTTATCCTTTGAAATATTCAACAATATAACACAAGAGGTAAATCTCTTTACTAATAATTTTGTTACTAATTGTTAAGTCTTATGACTTAGTTACAATAATTCAATCAACTGAGGTTCATTTGATTATAAAATCACTCAACCGGTGGCCGATTTCGATCATTTTTATGCATATAAAGCGTGTGATAGGATTACATTAAATCAAAATATGCTGCTACACAGTTCAGTTTCAGGATTTGTATCTATTCCAGATATCAATCGAGGGCCATTACACACGAAAATGTATTCCGACTAGACGCAAGGAAACTACACTCTATACAAAGGCGTTATATAATTCCGTTGAAGCCTAGAGCAAGTAGTAACGAAGATCATATTCAACACGAGAAGGAAGTGAATAATATCTCTAAGGCAACTTTGATATGGAGAGCTGTCAAATTACCGATGTACACCGTCGCTTTCATCCCTATCTCAGTAAGTATAAAATATCTTCGTTACTACTTATTGACAATTTTTCTTCGACAAATTCAAATAATTTTACAAATATTCAAGATTCTTTTTTTTTTTTTTTTTTTTTTTTTTTTTTGTGTTTTGACTAAAAATATTGATCGAACAAGCAGGTAGGAAGTGCAGCGGCGTATTTGCAGACGGGAAAATACTTTGCAAAACGTTACTTTGTGCTATTGGTTTCTTCGGTACTCGTCATAGCTTGGCTCAATCTAAGGTTAGAGCTAATTTACATTTTCCGTATATTAAATATTTATTAAAAAAAAATAATAATAATAATGAATGTCGATATTGGACAGCAACGATGTTTATGATTTCGATACCGGAGCCGATAAAAACAAGAAAGAATCAGTTGTTAATCTACTCGGCAGGTAATTTGAAATGTTAGTACACACACACACACACACACACACACACACACACACACACACGCAAAGGGTGATTGTGTGTTGTATTTGCTGTCTGAAGTCGAACAGGAGCACATGTTATTGCATGGTTACTACTTGGAATTGGTTTCACGGGCCTTACGCTGGTGTCGATTGAAGCTAAAAGTATTCGTTCAATATTGCTACTTGCTTGTGCCGTAGTTTGTGGCTACATTTACCAGGTTAGTTAGTTACTTACTAAGCGTAGATTTTTTCGAGTTATGTAGTAATTAATAAAATAAAAAATGTAATGTTTTTAGTGTCCGCCTTTTCGGTTGAGTTACATGGGATTGGGAGAGCCCTTGTGCTTTGCGGCATTCGGTCCATTAGCCACCACCGCATTTTACTTGCTTCAGAGCGGTAGAAGGTTTGTTCTAATTTCCTACTTATTACCTAATTATATGTAAGTATGTATGTATGTATGTATGTATGTATGTATGTATATGCATACATGGTTACTGAGTGTAGTTTGCTATATTATATATGATGATAGTGAACTTCCGGTTTCTGGCACGATTGTTTCTTCGTCGATTCTTGTTGGCCTCACTACATCCTTGATCCTCTTATGTAGCCACTTTCATCAGGTTCTCTCTCTCTCTCTCTCTCTCTCTCTCTCTCTCTCTCTCTCTCTCTCTGAAAACTGATTCGGATGATTAATATTTCAGATAGAAGATGATAAAGCTGTCGGAAAAATTTCGCCTTTGGTGAGTTATATATTATAAACCATAAAAAAAAAAATCAATATTGAAGAAATATTTGAAGATATATTTATATAAAATTTTGCATTTGAAATATAATCCAGGTCAGACTCGGAACCGAAAGAGGTGCAAAAGTAGTGAACGTGGCTGTAGGGTTGCTCTATTCACTTGTATTCTTGCTTGGACTTAACCAAACTCTTCCTTTCTTTTCTCTTGTGAGCTCTCTCTCTCTCTCTCTCTCTCTCTCTCTCTCTCTCTCTCTCTCTCTCTCTCTCTCTCTCTCTCGATGAATATAATATAATATAACAGGCCTCGATTTTAGTAGTTTCTTTTGCTCTGTTTTTATTGGCAGGTTCTTTGTGCATTAACGTTACCGGTGGGAAGATTAGTATCCAGCTTCGTCGAAAAGAACCACAAAGTGAGTTCTGATAATGATTTTTGTAAAAATCGACACGTATCTTTCGTTATGCTAATTATATATGGTTTTTCCTTTTTTCTCGTAAAGGACGAGACAAAGATTTTTATGGCGAAATATTACTGTGTGAGACTGCACACCGTATTCGGAGGTGCATTGGCTGCCGGGATGGTGGCGGCTCGAATGTTTGCAAGAAGACAACTCCCACATACTGTTCTTCTTTGAATTGGTATACTTCCATTGTGTGAGGAATGGTTAATTTGATTACCAATTTTTAACACACGACAAACGACGAAACTCGAGTTGTGTTCGAACTCGGTTAGAATATACAAAAAAATATTAAAAAAAGATCAAGGTTATCGAGCTGAACTAATTGTATTCAGTTTGATGAAAGCTAGTTCGAACTTGACTCGTTTGCTTATTGAACGAACTCAAGTACAATTTTTTAAGATCAATAAAAACTCAAACAAATTTAAGTAATTGTGCATTCAACTCGACTCAACTAGGATATATTTCAAAATTGTTTATTGTTGATTATTGCGATATGATTAATCATTCACAATGCATATTGAATTGAGTATTTTTAAAGCTTAACGAAAGCAATTTCATATTCTGTTGGGTTTTTTTTTATTTCCCAGGTGCAAAGTAACAAACTAAATGGTTATTTTCTTGTACCTCCAATGCAACTTCGAGTGAAAAAAGTGCGGAAAACTAAAAATCATAATTACCGAAAAAACTAATACTTTCTTACAAACTAAAAATAAAATATTTGTTTCTCTATAAATTAATTCATATTTGATGAATCATTTATTGTAACCGGTGAAAATGTTTAGTATAATCTTTGGAAGTAATTTTCAAATAACTTGATTTTTTTTTAGTAAAATATTTTTTGTGGTAAAACATATAATTTTTAAATATGTTGATGAATAGGTTCGAAAGAATTGATGAATATACATTTTTTGATTTGACATTTGACATCCTATAAAAAACGACTAAAAATATTAAATTACGTTTACTAGCTTTAAAAAAAATATTCAGGATGCATTATTTATTTTGTTTCGTGGGTGTAAAGTGTTATTAAATTTTTTTAAGGGTGCAAAGTGCCAAACAATTATATTTCAGTGGTGCAAAATGAAATTAAGCCTAGTTTTTTCTCGGCTAAAATCTAAGAAAAATAATAACAATGATTCTGTCAAAAATAGCTAATAAAATTGTATCAGTTGGAGATAAATAAATGTGTCAATAATATCTTGAGTTAAAGTTATTGCATCGGAGTTACATTAAGCATTCAATATAACGCATTTTAATTTAAACATTAAATACATGTCTTATTGCACTAATTACTACACCATGAGCGTTACATATCTATACTTACAAACAACAAAGTCTATTTAATTGTTGGCTTAGTGAACAATTAGAAATCAAGATTACAAGTCTAATTAGCATATTCATTTCTTTTGTTCTTTATGAACATAAAAAAATTGAGTTTATTAAATTCTATTAAATGATAAATAGAATTTATACTTTTATTATTTATTAGAAGTGAATATTTAAAATTGAAGTTAACCAATCACAGCAATTCAGTATTTGGAAGAATGAAAAGCTTTCAGATACTTGTTATTTTGTTCTCTGCACTTCTTACAGGTTAGTTACTACTTCTTGATTTATTTATTTTTTTAATTATTATAATAATAATAATAAATATATATTTAATTAATTTCACATTTTATATGATTCTAGGTTGTGCTGCTTCATCACCCTATGACTATTCAGCCACTACTGATGTAAGGAAAAAAATTAAAATACTTCATTTTTTCTAATTATATTTGTGACAAAAAAAAAAAAATATGTTACATTTCTTTTACAGTGCTTGGGAGGGCCTTGGTCACCTCTGTACGACGGCGGGCTCATCGGAAACCCGAATTTCGATTCGGGCCTGGATGAATGGGACAAATTTGGACTCGGAAAAGTCGAATTAAGAACGTCGAAATACGTAAACAATAATTATATGGTAGCTTATGACAGGAAAATGGCAACTGATAGCTTCTCTCACATCTTTTATGTGCAGAAAGATCTCTACTACACATTTTCAGGTAATTAATAAAAAAAAAAGAGATTAATTGAAGATTAGTACATTTTTTTTTGACAAAATAATGATTATTATTTTTGTATTTGACAGCATGGTTTCAAATCGACGAAGGAAGCGAGATAATATCGGCTTTCGTGCAAGAACCTAATGGCACAAATGTAATTGTTGGTTCAGTAATAGCTAAATCTGGGTGCTGGTCCATGCTTAAAGGAGGGTTTGAAGTTGATCAAAATATGAAAGTTCAACTGTTTTTCGCGGTACTAATTGCCACGTTTTTTTTTATAAATTCATAAATGTTTTTGGATCCCTCCGTTTCAATCTTTTCGTTAATCGATGCAGAGCAAAAACACGGATATCGAAATTTGGATCGACAATGCCTCCCTCAAGCCGTTCACCAAAGCCGAATGGCGAGCCCAACAGAACAAAAGCATCAACAAGGTACATTATTGCATATATATATATATATATATATATATATATATAAATTAATAACCTCGCTTAAATAATAGTTTCTCTCGGTCCCGACTTGGTGAGAACGTGTTAAATTATTAACTCGATAATATAATAACTCGCTAAATTAATAGAATTTCTCTGATCCCGATTGTATTAATTTATAGAGGTTTACACTATTATAAGATATGGTAATAACTACTAAATAATTCCAGGTCCGAAAAAGAAACGTAAGAATCCACGTGACAAGCGAAGATGGACTAAAACTTAGAGGAGCAAAAGTGATCATCAACCAAACGAGGTCCGAATTCATAGTCGGCTCCGGCACGACATCCTACATCGTCGACAACAAGGGTTATCAGGATTGGTTCGTCTCGCGGTTCGCCGCAGCCACCTTCAACAACGAGATGAAGTGGTACTACACGGAGGTGGGGCCCGACATGGAGAACTACACGGTCACGGACGCCATGGTCTCGTTCTTCAGGCAGAACGGGATCGCCGTGCGGGGCCACGCCGTCCACTGGGATGCCACCAACGTGAACCAGTACTGGGTCAAGTTGCTGGCACCCAGGGACATCTTCAGGGCCGCCATGCGGCGCGTGGGGTCCATCGTGTCGAGGTACTCGGGGAGCGTCAACGGGTGGGACGTGATGAACGAGAACATGCACAACTCGTTCTTCGAGGAGAAGCTCGGCGCGAACGCCTCGGCCATGTTTTACCAGATTGTGAGGGCGATGGATCCGCAGACTCCGTTGTTTTTGAACGAGTACAACGTCTTGGAGTACCCTATGGATTTGAAGGTGATCCCGTGGAAGTATGTCGAGAAGATTAGAGAGATTAGGGCATTTACAGGGAACGAGAACATGCCGTTGAGTATTGGAATACAGGGGCATTTCTTGCTCAAGCCGAATGTTTCGCATATTCGCGCGAGTTTCGATATTCTCGGCGCCACCGGTATGCCGATTTGGCTCACCGAACTCGATTTTAGGAGAGGCCCTAATCAGGTAATATAATGCATATGATATGATCACAATCTTCTATTTATTTATTTATTTATTTATTACTCCCTCCATTCCTTAACTAGTGTGGTTCTGAAGAAAGACAAATTAATAAAGGGCAAAATTGACAAATAAAAATTAATTTTACCTTGAAATCTTAAAATGACACTTAATATGGAAAAGAAAAAAAGTGGTCAAAGCGACACTTATTAAGAAACGGACGGAGTGATTAATTAATTTATTTAAAAATGTGTGCAAAGGTGTTTGAGTTCGAAGACGTAATGAGAGAAGCGTTCGCGCATCCGGCGGTGGAAGGGATAATCGTGTGGGCGGGGTGGAAGCCGACGTCGTGCAACGAGAGATGCTTGTCGGACAAAAACTACACCGTTTTGCCGACGGGGTGCATGGAGCTATGCCTCGTGGACAGCAATTTCAACAACACCCCCGCGGGCGACGTGTACGATAAGCTTATGAAAGAATGGAAGACGACGAACGTGACCGGATATACGGACAAGGAGGGAATCTTCGAGGAGAAGGTGTTTCTCGGGGAATATTCTCTTACGTACTCTCATCCGTTGATCCCTCGTCCCGTGATCACCAAGTTCAACGTCACGCGCGCTAAGGAGCCGTTGGATGTTTGGGTTTCTTTGTAATGATTTTTCGGATTAAGGGGCCGTAGTGCATTTCTTGAATAAAATAAAACTTTTGTGGTATTTTATGTGCTAGTTCGGTAATTTAATTCTTCATTGTGAAAATAAAAGATAATTATTAATTAATCATTTTCTTAGGGAGAAAAAAATGTATTCACATTTGTTCGAATTTTGATTCGCCCGATTTAATTTTTATTTGTAATAAATTAATTATATTCATCGCTTGTTTTATTCGTTTTTCAACTTTCCTAAATTGAAATACTTATGGGAAAATTGTAATTTTGGTCCTCTATGTTGGCCTATTTAGAAATTTAGTCCTCTAATTTGTCATGTTTCAGTTTTACATGCAATAACTTTGCAAATATAGTACTTTTAGTCCTATTTTGCATGATTTTTTAATTTTATGACGCGACAAATAAATTTGACGCATTTTACTTATATGGACACTTGTAAATTGATAAATTCGACATCTAATTTATCTAATTTACCGTTGGTAGAACTTTAGTTATGTGAGACGACACATTTATAAACCAAATTAGAGGAGTATTTATAATTTTTAAGTGTCCATTTAAATAACTTTCAACGAGTTTGTTAGGTATATCATTAAACAAATGCCAAAATTCAAAGTGAGAGTGAAATAGGACTAAAAATACTAATTTTGCATAATTATTGCATGTAAAATTAAAATAAGACAACTTATAGGACTAAATTTCTAAAGAGACCAACATATAGGACCAAAATTACAATTTTCCCAAATACTTATTATTTGCAAAAAAATGCACGTCATCAATTAAAAATACGATACGCACATTTTTTAAAATATTAATTTCAAATATATAAAATAATATTTCATTAAAAAATTATATATTCATTTATTCCCAAAATTCATTCAATGTTTGTAATTAAACATGTAATAATCAGAGAAATGGACGAAAGTGCATTCGCGTAGAGATGGGCCCCACACGCAGGCCCGTATTGACTGAGGAAAAGTCGGGTCAACGAACCGGGTCGATATCCGAAAGCCCAGATCCACTCCACGTCACCACCTCCCCCCCATCCGTGATGGCATCGCTCTGTATTTCTTAATTCAGCTTCTCTTCCCAATTTTTCTCCGTCACGTTCTTCCGGCAGCGAAATCAGCTCAAAGTATTTTCCGGCAGCGAAATCAGCAAGGTGAGCACCGTCGAGAAACGACTATCGATTTGTATTCGGTTAATTAATACGAATTGAATTTTCTCTTTCGTCGAATACTATAAACTCAAATGGCATGTGTGTGTGAATTATCGGATATGGAATTTTTTTTTTAAGTGCGTTGTTTGTTGTTCGTGTGTTTTTGTTTCATAAATCGATTCATATGCCTTCCCATGTTTATTTGCGTTGTCTGTATATATATATTCTAGGAGCTGATAGTTGAAACTCGTGTCATTCTCTGATCTAATTTGATTCGCCCAAATCGTGTTTGTGACATAAGATTAGCTCCTGGATGACAGATGGGAGAAATATTAATGTTATCCAAGTCAGATTTCTTTCAATTCGGTTGCGATTCGGTTGCAAAGAAGGGTTATAGATATATGTGGCAGTATGTATGTAATTTTTTTTGTGAATATAAGTTTATTTTATTTTATACTATCAATATGCTTGGATGTTCTTGCTCTTGAATGTTTAACAAGTGTAGTGGATATGTGCGTGTCTTATATGATTATGATTCTCGGGTTTGATGTGCCCACGAAGAATGAGGACTTAGTCTTTTAGGTTAGATCTGGATGTGAGGCAAAAGATTTGAGGTCTATCTAATCAAATTTAATGAATTTATTTCTTGGTTTTGAATCCTTAAACTCAAAATCGCTCGATGTAAAAACATTCTTTTACTGCCCTCTTGATATTGTAGATGCATATTATAAGTAGTTCTTGGATAACTAGAAAATATTTGTTTTACTTCTGTTTGATTTCAGTTCATGGATAAACGCACCCTCGAGTCTGATGTAAACGTCTTCCAATAAGTTGGTTTAAAGAGAAGAAAGACATTACTCTACGACGAGACACCCTTTTCGTTTCTTTGTAACTCGGTCGAAGCATTGTTTGTATTCCAAGTTAACATAATGGATACGATGTTGTCAGCTTTTGGAAATATGATAAAGTCTTTCTCAGATTGGGTAACAATAATCTTTGATGCCCCATCTTCTCGGGCTATTGTCTTGGGAGTGCCAATTAGAGGTTAGTTATATTTTCTTTAGGACGCCTCGACATATAAATATGATGATTTCAACTTTAAGTTGTAAGAACTTGTTCATATATTCAAATTTCTGGCAGGCCATCTGCTTGTGGAGGGTCTTCTCTTTGTCGTGATTCTTTTCCTTCTATCCCAAAAGAGTTACAAGCCACCTAAGAGACCATTGACAAAGAAGGTCGGTTTTACGACGTATGCATGTTCAAATTTATATTATCTATCATTTTATCTGTTTTTATTTCCATGTTCGTCTGTGCCCAGTGATCTAAGTTATTTTAAAGTGAGATCTCTTTTTGGTTTTATTTTTTCCTTTCTCTCTTGTTTCCCTTTTTATCCCGTTCATGTCTTTTATATGGTTGCGCTGTATTGAGTTTAAACTTTGGAAACATGCATGTTTTTAACTGTAGTCAATTGCTCATGATCTCACTTATACCATTACCATTAGCATCACCCTGAGCGACAACACTATTTTCTGATTGGTTAAGTGAGAGTTGTTTTTGTTGAATTTAAAGGACGCTCGAAGCACCTGTTTTTCCTTGTCTTGAAGTGCAAGTTCAGTGCCCTGTAAGTAGGAAAGCTGAAGTCATCCGATAGTGTGTAGGTTACTGCTTTGAGTCTTTCTACTCCGCCTTCCATTTTAACTATTATGCATCTCTGTACATGAAGTGCAGTTTGCTATATGCTTGATATTATCATCTTGAACTGCATGTTTTATGTCTCATTTTCTATATTTCAATTTAGTTGTTCACCCATTGTTTAATGGTCTGCAGGAAGTAGATGAGTTATGTGATGAATGGGTCCCAGAGCCCCTTATTCCGGCTATTACTGAAGAAATGAAGTATGAACCTCCGGTTCTGGAAAGGTGAATATCTTCAATAATTCAATTTTTCTCAAGTTTGATTTCGGGAGCTGATGTTGAAAAATTAAATTTACTTCTCTTTCTGAAGGAAATGCAAGTATTATAAAAATAGATGGCACATAGACATGTCTTCAATTTGCGTGAATGACCATAACGTCTAACACAATTACTTATTGAAACGACAGTATTCATTCTGATTCATAAGCTCAAATTCCTAATTGTTTAAAAAAAAAATTCTGAAAAGTGCACAGTGCGTTTTTGGATTTTCGTTTTACATCATGGATTCCTTTATATAGTGCTGCTGGACCGCATACTATAATCAATGGCAAGGATGTTTTGAACTTCACATCAGCAAACTATCTTGGTCTTTTAGGGCATGAGAAGCTACAGGTAAAACATTTTTTTTTATCTATTATCTTTTTTCCTAATTTAGTGTTTTGCATCGTTTCAACTGATACCAACGCCCAAGCAGGATTCATGTACTAAATCATTGGAAAAATACGGTGTGGGTTCTTGTGGTCCACGTGGATTTTATGGGACTATTGGTATGAGATCAAACCTTTGACATATGCTCAATGCATTTCGCCTTAATCTTGGACAATATGAGACCATGAAGACAACATGTTTATTGATGCAGATGTACACCTTGATTGTGAGGCCAGAATAGCAAAGTTTCTTGGAACATATGATTCTATACTTTATTCCTATGGACTTTCCACGCTGTTTAGTACCATTCCAGCATTTTGTAAGAAGGGTGATCTTGTTGTCGTGTAAGTCTGTCATCACCTTATCTTTCTCTTATGTAATTGTTGGTAACGATGCTTTACAGTGCAACGTAAACATCTGGCTGAAAGTTCTTTTGTGACAATTTAAGTAGATTTACGATTAGATGTGTTAAAGTAAAAAGATTTTTTTGAATATTACATGGCACACGTGTTATGCCTCTAAGTTCTAGCATCATAGGCATCTTGGCAATGGTGACAACCATCCTCTTACGTACTGCCTTAATCGAACTGGTGTAGATTTATACAATTGACTGCTTTCCACTGAGCTTGCATAACAATCATTTTAAATATTAATAGTATCTTTTTTTTCTCCTTTTGTTGGGGGTTTCGGCTGTGGCTCTTATAGAGATGAAGGTGTCCACTGGGGAATACAAAATGGCCTTCACCTCTCTCGGAGTACGATTGTATATTTCAAGCACAATGATATGAAGTCCTTACAGAGTATTCTGGAAAACGTCACCCACGACAACAAACGAGCTAAGAAGCTTAGGCGTTATATCATTGTTGAAGCTGTCTATCAGGTATCTTTCCTACTGAGGTAGTATTAGTATTTAGTGTTCCTCCTCTCTTCTTTTTCTTGATTCTGATATGTTTCTCCTATCGTTGGTGTCCATTGGTGACCCAACATCAATTCAACATGGAAATTCGGGATACAGTTTTAATTTTGTTTCTGGATCTCCAAAAGTTTATTTCTAAGTTATCGTGTTTTATTCCAGAATTCTGGTCAAATAACTCCGTTGGATGACATCATCAGATTGAAGGAGAAATACCGGTTCCGTGTAATACTAGATGAAAGCAATTCTATTGGAGTTCTTGGAAGTACTGGTAGAGGTTTAACTGAACATTACAAAGTTCCAGTAAGTTTCCACCACTTTGCTGTTTAACTGGCTGTATATGATTTACATTACCTCCTTTTTTTCCTATTACATACACTATCTTTTACAGATTGAGAAGGTGGATATTGTTACTGCTGCAATGGGACATGCATTGGCCACTGAAGGAGGGTTTTGCACTGGGAGTGCTCGAGTTATCGATCACCAGGTATTCATGTTTTTAGGAAGTCCACTATGGTGGATATGAATGTAGTCGATTTAAATATTACAACTATGGTGGGTATGAATATAGTTGATTTAAATATTACATCCAGTCCTGAAAGACTAAAAAATCTAGCTTTCTTTATTTTGCTTGTCTTAGTAGGGCTGGCTGTGGAATAAATTTTCTATGTACTAGCTTAGGTACCTCCACATATGCTTTATAACAGTCGAGTAGGCTTTCCTATTTAGGGCACTTCACTTCGCAGCATATCTTAAGCATATATTCGATAACGGAGAGCGGCTCACTTTACATGGCCTTAGAACACACTGATTATACCTTTTCGAAATTTTCCTGTTTTCTGCATACTTCAAACTTGAAGGTAAAATTGGTCTAATGGATAACACAGGAGCTTTCAGCTCTCAATTTTCTGGTATACCCATGGATTTCCATTGATTTGCTAAATTTATCTGACGACAGCAATCTTTTAAGAAATTGGATACATAGCCATCTTACATGTTATGGATATCCTTGCCGATAGTAATTTCTTTAGTCAAGTAGTTTAATTTTTCCGAAAACAGAATGTCATAGTTATGGTTAAACAATTTAATGGTGAAATTAGAGGGTTTAAGTGCCTATTGATGTACATGCAAAATAAATTTGCAAGAATTTACGTCGGTACCCTTCCATAGTTGCTCACAGTATACCACAGAAACTTTCCTGCTTCTCTAATACCAATACTTTCCTTATTTTGGCAGCGTCTCAGTAGTTCTGGTTATGTGTTTTCTGCTTCGTTGCCTCCTTATCTGGCAAGTGCTGCAATCACTGCCATTGATGTTCTGGAAGAAAACCCAAATCTTATCACAAAATTGAAGGCAAATATTGCTACACTACGTAAAGGTTTTCTTCTATTTTCCCCTTTTCAAGTAGTTTCTTTCGTTATCAAACTGTCCTAATCAATTTAGTAATATCATAAAATATTTCTTCCAACTTATTTTTGTCCAATATCGTGCAATGTGCAATATTCCAGGTTTATCGGATGTCCAAGGCCTTGAATTAGTCAGTGATCCAGAATCACCAGTAGTTTTTCTGACACTAAAGAAGTCCGCAGGTTCCATGAAAGCTGATCTTCAAGTTCTTGATGATATTGCTGATAATGTAAGTGGTCTTAATTCTCACCCCTTACGTAACATTTATGTGGCCTCGTTTGGAAATCTTGATAGGGATTGATAAGATTGATTGGGCTGGATAAGGATTACACAGTTCAAGATAGTGTAATATGTGATTATTCGATTATGTTTGGGAGTTGTGATTATGCAATTGTGAAAAAAATACCAAACATGATTATATCAAGTCTAATCCTAACTCCCCGAATTTATATCAATTATACCTATTTCTGAGTAAGCTAATGTTATTGCAGTTATTGAAGGAACATTCCGTTTTCGTCGCAACTTCAAAAAGATCAACGGTAGACAAATGCAAATTGCCAGCTGGAATCAGATTTTACGTTTCTGCTGCTCACACAGAAACCGACCTGGAAAAAGCATGCGAATCGCTCAAGAAAGCTACAGCCCTTATATTGGCAGGTCAATGACTTCGTTTTGCAGGTCGCATAAGTGAAAGGATTTGAATCATAGTTTTTTCGACATAGTTTTTGTGATTGTACTTCAAATGTGGAGTAGTTATATTTACCAGATGTGTATACGGGTGATCGATACAGGCCCTTGTTAATTGTTGTTGTCATTTGCCCCCCACCCCCAGCAATTCTTTTAGATTGGTAAAGTTATTATTTTTTTCTTATTTACATCCTGCTGTTCATTTTTGCTGGTTATTGAAATGGTTTAACTTCATTTATTCAACAGCATTTGTTCATTTTTTTTAACTGCACTCATCTTTTAACTTCAAATGGAGTGAGTAGTTATATTATTCCTGCCAATTCTGATCCAATTTCTTTTTATTGGAACAATATTTTTCATTTATAATTCTTGAAATTTTGATTTTAAAGTATTTCAATAACACTCCATAAAGCATGTCACATAAACAACGTATGTGACTACATTAGGCCCGATGTCAGAAACAAATGCGGAAAAACTGCAACATAACGTGGGACCCACCACACCATCCGTATACGACAGGATAAATACAGTCTTGAAGCACACGGGAAAGACTACTCTCCTGCATATTCCTTATGCACACGTTCTTATTATATTATAAATAAATACACTTATATTATTTCTCTACGATTACTGACTTGGTCGTTGGAGCACTAACGTTGTGAAATCCTCTCACGATACTCCTTTATGCATGTCTCTCATAATACGCGAGCTTCTTCTTATTTGGGCTTTTCTTACTTCAGGCCTGATACACTTCTTCAATTCGTGATTGAGCCATTTAGATTACGTAAAAGACCAAACTTTAAATTTAACAAATCCTTTAAACCAAAACTAGTGATTAATTTAAATGAGAACAATACAAATGGTAAATACATTATACTAAAGACAATTTAACCTTACATTACTTATAAATAAATAAATAAAATAAAATAAAATAAACCTTATATTTGTTTAAAAAAATCAAATCAAATCAAATACCCCTTTCCGCCAAACGCAAACTTTCCCTCCGGCTACTCTCTCTCTCTCTGCCCTCAGATACACACACACAGACGGCGGCAGATGGCGGTGGCAATGGAGAATGATTGCGGGCGCGGCAAAGAAATGGCTGGATTTTTGATTAAGAATCACTTGGAACAACTCCAAAGTATTATCCTCTCCCCTGATCCCCGCATTCACTACCCTCTCCATGTTGAGTAAGTTTTTTACCCACTCATTTCAAATTCACACTCTCCCTTTCTCTAAATCGGATTTTAATTTTAATTTTTCTGTTTCTGCAATTAGTTTTGCTGAGCTGATGGACGAAAATCCACCATTAGCGCACCTCATTTTCTCGCAGCCCACCGAATATTTACCCCTTTTTGATGAATCCACCATATGGGCTCAGGTTCTATTTATTTATGGCCTGAATGTAATTTATGAAGGGATTTATTGGGGGTAAAATTGCTAATGATTTGTTTGAATTGGAATTCGTAGAAAGTGATATTTGAGGATTACAAGCAAATGGAAAATGCTAGTGTGAAGGCCTACGTGCATGTTCGGATTAATGTCTGCGGTTCTCCTCTCGAATACCCTGGTTGGTCACTTTTTCGTGATTATTTTGATCTACCGGCTTTTATTTATCTTGTATCATTAATTTATGATTTATTTATTTTATTTTTGGAGTCGGTAGAAACATTTCCGAGTATTGGACGTGTGAGAGTGAAGCACCGTGGGATTCTTCTCACTCTCAAAGGCACAGTAATTAGGTCTGGAGCAATCAAGATGATTGAAGGCGAGACGATTTTCGAGTGCCGAGTATGTAAACACAGGTCTGAACTAATCCTCGAGCAAAGCTAACTTCTCGTGAACTGCTAGAAAGTTATTCGATACCAGACCTTACATCATAACATGTTTTTCGTTGAGAACCAGTGTTGGTTCATGTGTAGATTCAACTAAGTCAGAAATTTTACGTGTAGGTTCAAAGTTTATCCAGAGGTGGAAACCAGAAACTCTATATCTCGACCAACATTTTGCCCTTCTCAGGTAAATATGTTCCAATATTCGTCTGCCTATATCTCATAATATGCCTTTGCCTGATTTTTTATTATTTATTTATTTATTTAATTTATTTAATTTTTTGGGGGGGTTTTCGGAATGCTTGCAGTATCATATAGGGTTGATTTTGTTGTATGCAGAGTTGTGAAAGCACACGGTTCCAGATAGTAGAAGACAAAAAGACATGTCACGATTATCAAGAAATTAAAATTCAAGAAAGCACACAGGTCTTAGGTGTTGGAGCCATCCCTCGTTCAATTCCTGCTATTTTGAAGGATGATCTCGTCGACATAGTTAAAGCGGGAGGTACATATTGCAACGAACTTATACTTCAACATCTGTTCGTACAAGATATAAGATACATTGCGAACGAAATCATGCGTACATCATCGAACAAAATTTTGTAATATATTGTTCTTATTTTTCCTTTCAGATGATGTGATCGTTACTGGAGTTTTGACGGCTAAGTGGTCCTCAGATATGAAGGATGTGCGCTGTGACCTCGAACCTGTATTAATTGCTAATTACGTGAGGTAGTGTAACAAGTCGTGAGTTATTCACTTCAACTCGAAAATCGAACCTTTCCGAAAGTTTGGTAACTTTTTCTACTTTAATTACTTTCTTTTTAGGAGGATGAATGAGGTGAAGTCAGATATCGATATACCTGACAACATTATTATGCAATTCAAACAGTTCTGGTCAGATTTCGAAGATACCCCATTGAAAGGTAAAAAGATTCTTATAGTCGTATTATCGTATAGTCGTAATAAATAATAATAACCTACACAATAGTTAACTTCAGCCAGTGATGTATATGTTACTAATGTTTTAGGTCGAAATGCCATTCTTCGAGCTATCTGCCCACAGGTTTTTGGGCTCTTCACTGTCAAACTTGCAGGTGACGAGACTTCACACTTATTCTTTCATTAAAATGACTAATTTTAATGGCTTTGTCAATAAGTAATAAAGAATTCATGCAGTGACGAGTTTTTTTTTTTTTTTTTTTTTTTTTCCATTTAGTTGCGCTAACACTTATTGGAGGTGTTCAACATATCGATGCTTCTGGAACAAAAGTCCGAGGCGAGTCTCATCTGCTTTTAGTTGGTGATCCTGGTAATATGCAAACTTATGTTTTAGCATGCAATTATTACGTTTCGAAGAAGGTTAATAATCTGGAGTCTTAGAGATGTATTAATATATTTTATCTGACTAGGCACCGGAAAGTCTCAGTTTCTGAAGTTTGCTGCCAAATTGAGCAACAGATCTGTAATTACGACTGGATTAGGGAGCACTAGTGCTGGACTGACTGTTACTGCAGTCAAGGATGGAGGTACTGCTAACACGTATATCTGTTTCTTTTCGTTTTTTTTTTTTTTTGTATTTGTCAGTGTAAAACATCAAATCACCGACTTTTTCGAGAATGTCAATTTACTCATAATTTTGTTTTTTTATTACTCTCAGGGGAATGGGTGCTGGAAGCTGGGGCGCTAGTATTGGCAGATGGAGGTCTTTGTTGTATAGATGAATTTGATAGGTAAACCCTACAAAATTTGCATCAATTTCGGAAATCGAACACTAACATTTATCGTGATAGTATGAAGGAACATGATAGAGCAACTATACACGAAGCAATGGAACAGCAAACGATTAGTGTAGCCAAGGTATACCTAATTCAAATCACCGCAGCTTTCTGCCTAGAATTCGATCATATTATATCGATTCAATTGGTTTTAATCTTAGAACTTTATATTAAAAGTTCAATAATTTCTGCTTTTAACCTTGATTCAGGCTGGTCTTGTAACAACTCTCAGCACAAGAACAATCGTTTTCGGTGCAACAAATCCAAAGGGACAATACGACCCAGATCAACGTATCCTTATAAGTCGAACCTAATAGTTTATACGAGACAAATTGCTGGATGGATTCTCTACATCATTCTTTAACACGTGCTAGCTTTGTCTGTAAATACTACGCTTTCCGGACCTTTATTGAGCAGATTCGATATAGTTCTTGTCCTATTAGACACAAAGAATCCGCAATGGGATGAAGTTGTTTCGTCTCACATTCTTTCCGAGGTAATAATTGCAAGATTGTTAATTATGGCCCTCATTTTCTTTGTATAATAAAACGACTACTACAAATTGTATATTCCACTGAACTTTATTTCAGGCAGAACAGAGCAAAGGGAGCAACGATGAAAGTTTACCCGACATTTGGTCTCTTACCATGCTTAGAAGGTAAGATACTTATAAATAACACGATTGTTTTTTTTTTTTTTTTTTTTTATATTTCATTTTCTCCGTTTTCTTACGACAGTAGTAATTTATTTTTTCGAACTTCGAGAAGAGCAATCAAATAACATGATAATAGAGACTTCACTTGCAGGTATATTCATTTTGTGAAAGGGTATTTCAGACCAATCCTCACAAAGGAGGCTGAAAAGGTTATATCGAGCTATTATCAGCTCCAAAGACGATCGGCCACTCATAATGCAGGTTATATATATACAACCGCAAAACTTACTTAACAGCATTATAGTTATATATGTTTATTTGTTTAAAGAAAAAATGTTTTGACAGCAAGGACTACTGTTCGCATGCTGGAAAGTTTGATACGCCTCGCTCAAGGTAGATTAGATTACCCGAAATACCCTCACTTTCCAAAACATTTTCTTTCTTTGTTATTCCTTAAATTTGTCGGAAAACTTTGGTATAGCACATGCAAGACTGATGTTCAGAAACGAGGTGACTCGGTTGGATGCAATAGCTGCGATATTATGTATCGAGTCATCCATGACTACTTCAGCAATAGTCGACAGTGTTGGAAATGCATTGCACTCCAATTTCACCGACAACCCTGATCACGAATGTATCCTTTTTCACCTTTTTATCTACTTTCATAAGAAAAAAAATCAATTAATGATGATGTATTCGGGTATTGAAAAATCGATTCCGATTCAGTTCTTGATGTTTTTACCGAGGATTTATTTTGCTTTGAGTTTTTTTTGTTATTCCTGACTGAAACTGCTGTAGATGCGAAGCAAGAGAGGCTGATCCTCGATAAACTGAGCTGCATCGATGATTTTCCGGATATAAATATCGACGAGAGGTGAATTCTTTGTATAAATACCTCTCTTCAGACATGTTTTCACACTTTAGATTATAGTAAAACTTAGCAAATTGTAAATTAATGATCTCTACGTACTCTCATATTACTCTACATCCTTCATTTTGTTTTTCAAGCAAACTAATAATGCTTCTCAAAATATGAACTATATCTATATCTTGTACATACATATAGGCCTCTCTCTCTCTCTCTCTCTCTCTCTCTCTATATATATATATATATATATATATATATATATATATATATATATATATATATATATATATATATATATTTTAAGTATATATATATATATATAAATCATGTGTGACAAATTTGGCATGACCAATTATCTAATTTTTGCTCAATTATACATATATAAACTCTATAAATTGTATCTAACTATGTGATTGTTTGTTTGTATTTAATAATTATCCTACCTTTCTGTTTCAATCGGAGCATAGTTCAATAGAAAGATTATGATTCATCCAATGTATCATATATATATAATATATACATGGCCAAATTTACGTCCAACCCTAAAGTAAAGTCAAATTATCAAAAAGAATCTTTTATTAGGTAATTATAATCACCATCTCAATTATGTATTTTCTTACACGTCGATTCTTGTAGTGTTAAATTTATTTATTAATTGTTTTTTCATAAGATAATATATAGCTGAAGTATGATTATAATTACCCAAACTTGAAATTTTTTTTTCGTAATTTGACGTTACCTCCATGAGGTGACCTTAATTTGTCCAATTTTTGAAGCATAGTGTAAAACAAACATGAACGAAAATGAGAAGAAAGAGCAACCTATCATCATATAGTTATTTAATAGTAAAAGAAAAGATAAAATAAATAAATAAGTAAAAAAAAAAAAGAAAAAAAAGAAATAAAATAAAAATGGAAGGTGTTAAATATACACCTCATCAAACGGAAGAAAAGCTCCACTACCGTCTGTGGTGGAGCGGCCTTTGTTTGTAGTCTCCGCCTCCTCTCTCCTCTCTCCTCCTCCGCCTAAATTCTCTCACACACACTACACACACTAAAACCCCAATCACTTCTGATCTCAATTCTCCAACAATGGAGAGCGCCGCCATCTACTCTACCTCCACCACCATTACCTCCTTCACCCTCCGCTCCCGCCCCTCCATTTCCTCCACCCGTCTCCGCCCCCTCAATTCTCTCTCCACCACCACCCCCACCGCCGCAGCACTTTCATTCCTCCACCGTCCCACCAATCTCTCCCTCTTCAACCCCATCCCCAAAACCCATAAGAAACTCATCACCACCATCTCCGCCTCCGCCGCCGCCGCCGATATCCCCGCCCCATCTGAATCAATCACCACATCCCCTCCTCCTCCTCCTCTACAAGGCGCCAAACTCGTCCCCTTAATCATCTCACTCGCCATCGGAATCGCCGTCCGCTTCTTCGTTCCCAAACCCGTCGAAGTAACCCCACAAGCGTGGCAACTGCTCTCCATTTTCCTCTCCACCATCGCCGGCCTCGTCCTCAGCCCCCTCCCCGTCGGCGCGTGGGCGTTCCTCGGCCTCACCACCGCGGTCCTCACCAAAACACTCACCTTCGCCGCCGCCTTCTCCGCCTTCACGAACGAGGTCATCTGGCTCATCGTCATCTCCTTCTTCTTTGCCCGGGGTTTCGTGAAGACCGGCTTGGGTGACAGAATCGCCACCTATTTCGTCAAGTGGCTGGGTAAGAGCACTCTCGGATTATCGTACGGGTTGACTTTGAGCGAGGCGTTGATTGCTCCGGCAATGCCGAGCACCACCGCTAGGGCAGGCGGCGTGTTTTTGCCGATTATCAAGTCCTTGTCCTTGTCTGCTGGGAGTAAGCCCAATGATCCATCCAAGAAAAAGCTCGGCTCCTTTTTAATCCAATCCCAATTTCAGGTTCGTTTGCTACTAAGCTTTACCTAGATTGAATTTCTTTATCTGTTAATTCTTCGAATTGCTTATGCTAACATGTCTTTGATGTAGAATTCTGCAACTTGTGTGTGTGTGTGTGTGTGTGTGTGTGTGTGTGTGTGTGTGTGTGTGTGTGATGATCAAGTTTTAATGATTAGTTTTTCCGTTTTTCGGTTTGACTCCCTTAATTGATTCTACATTTATTTTGTGGTGGGATCATAACTGTGTTGTAATTGCATCAGTTCGTTTATTACGTGATTCAATCGTTCGTTGTGAGAAAGATTTAGCTCGAAGCATCTCTCGTTTCAGCTTTGTAATATTGGAATTAGTTTTAAAATTTGATACTGCAAGTTCGATTTTGCATTGATTTTGAGATCGAGAGATGATAAAAACTAATACGATTTTCAAGTCCATTTAGCATCGTTCGAGTTTTTACATCGATAATAACAAAAACGCATCAAATTATCGAAATTAATTTTCTTTGTCGATACATTATCTAATGCATGGCTGTTTTTGATGTGCTACAGTCGGCTGGTAACTCGAGTGCTCTTTTTCTAACTGCTGCAGCTCAAAATCTTCTCTGCCTCAAGCTAGCCGAAGAACTTGGAGTTGTAATTGCAAACCCATGGGTTTCTTGGTTCAAGGCTGCAAGTTTGCCTGCGTTTGTTTCTCTTCTAGCTACGCCATTCATCTTGTACAAGCTATACCCACCCGAGACGAAAGATACACCCGAGGCGCCTGCTATGGCTGCAAAGAAACTGGAACTTATGGGCCCCGTCACGAAAAACGAATGGGTTATGATCGGTACTATGCTTCTTGCAGTTTCTTTATGGGTTTTCGGGTAAGTCTACTTCTACCAACTGTTGCTTTTGCTTTTGATTCTCTTAAAATAAGTTGGTTTAAGCCGTAACCCGTCTGCTTCTCCAATTTTAAAGCACTTTTGTAACATAATAAAGCTACTTGATTTTTCATAGTATTTACAAACTTTTAGAAATAATAATTTATTCTATACTTATCTCATAATCACTTACTTCTGCTTATATAAAAGCTTTCGCAAATACCACCTTTAGTAAAACGATGTCCACTTTTCTTGTTTCATCTTTTCCATCATATATGAAATAATGCATGTTCATAGATTATCATTCACAATTTTGAGCCTGATAATAAGAGAGAATATTCCAACAGAGATGCTCTCGGAATTGCAAGTGTTGTAGCTGCAATGCTCGGTTTATCGATACTCTTACTATTGGGAGTGCTCGACTGGGACGACTGCTTGAGTGAAAAATCCGCATGGGATACTTTGGCATGGTTTGCAGTTCTAGTCGGCATGGCTGGTCAGTTGACCAGCCTCGGAATTGTGAGCTGGATGTCCAACGGTGTTGCCAAGTTGCTGCAGTCGCTGTCGCTGAGCTGGCCTGCCGCTTTTGCCCTTCTGCAAGCGGCTTATTTCTCTATACACTACCTGTTTGCCAGCCAAACGGGCCATGTCGGTGCGCTGTACTCGGCGTTTCTGGCAATGAATATAGCATCTGGAGTGCCGGGTGTGCTGGCGGCGTTGGCGCTTGCTTATAATACTAATTTATTCGGTGCTCTCACGCATTATAGCAGTGGTCAGGCTGCTGTTTATTTCGGAGGTACGACTATTTAACTCTCTCTCTCTCTACATGCTTAAATGACGATTTTACCCTTCAAAAAATTCTTGGAGAAAATTGCTCAGGCCCTCCAGAGATTTGATATTTTCTTGAATATTTTACTGACTAGTTTTTTTTTTTTTTTCTCGACTTTGAAAACAGCTGGTTATGTAGATCTACCGGACGTGTTCAAGTATGGATTCATCATGGCAATTGTTAATGCTGTTATATGGGTAGTTGTTGGATCGTTCTGGTGGAAGTTTTTGGGGCTGTACTAGTTTCGAATGTAAGTCTTTTTTTTTTTTTTTTTAAATTTTTTTTTTCGTCTGTGATACTCGGAACCGAGAGAAGGGTATTTTTGGAAATATTGAAGTTTCAGCTGACGACTTAGTTTGAGTTCTTTGTCGGAATTCGTCGAGCCCTAACGATTTTTGTTGCCAGAGTTTTGATCAAGAAATACAAAATAAAATATTCTTGGAACAAACAAAGTAAGAAATGCATTATTGAGTTTCTTGGCAGCCCCCCTTGGATATATATATATATATATATATATATATATATATATATATATATATATATATATATATATATATATATATATATATAAAGAAATTGATTTATATTTATATTTCTTGTCAAGTTGTTATATGAAACTTTTCTAGTCCATGTCATTAGAGTCAAACATTAACATTTGGTAAGCAAATTTGCAGACATCATTATTATTATTAATAATGCTAAATACTAATAATAGCATGTCTTTTTAGAAAGCATCTTGTTTCTCATCACAAGAGTTGACATTTGACTATAATTATTAGTGTAAATAATAATATAGAATTGTTCAAATCGTGTTACTCCCTTATTATTTTATTTGTAACTAGTCAAAAAAAAAAATGTCTAATAAATCAAACATCCCTAATGGATAATTGTTACTCCTTAAAAAAGTGTCATAGGTCAAGAATTGTGTCGATATGGGATTCGGCACAAGAAAGTCACACGAGCCCCGTGGAAATTAGGGTTGTTTGGTTGAAATGCGATGGCTATTATCATGTCTTGACCGGCATTGGGGAATGCGTGGCCAGATTGGATAATCGGTAAATGATGAATATGACATGGGTCGATGGGCAATCCTTGTGGGTAACGTCGTCGTACATGCCAAAACGAGTGAATGGCTAACCGATTAGGTGGCAAATCAGGCCTTGCAAGGGTAATAATAGATGGCAAAAAATATCCACAACCCATATTTCATTTTCATTAAAAAATAATAAATTAATTAATTAAAAAAGAAAAAAAAATAAAAAAAAAAACCTTCACTTGCTTGTTGCGCAACGAAAACGAGGAAATGACTTGGAAAAGACACGGGGGCGGGGGCGGGGGGCGGCGGACAAGTCAGATCTAACGGTCAAGTATGGGCAGCGATGAAAGTATTTATTCAATATTCCCTTTTTACTATTTCTGTATTATCTGACGTGTCACGGTTTGGTTGGTCGATACCAAATCTTGGTCCCATTCCTACAAAATTTTCAGCACCTTGTTTTCCCATGCCTTGGATTTTTATTTATTTATTTATTTATTAATTAATTAATTAAATATTTGATGCCCACTCTATCATGATTCATAACCAGCAGTAGTCACCACTCACCACAACTATTCAGTCTATTCTCACATGCGTTGCATTCATCTTAGGTGACCCACAATGTATGTACGTATGGTGGGATATACACTTTTAAATATAAATCTCATCACAATTACCCAATATACCCTTTTCACTTTTACATGATAATGGAGTATCATGTATGACACCTAGGCATGATGACCACATACCGGTTATTTGTCGACTTATGACCCGTAAAACCGACCCTTGTAATACGAGTTGGTTACGGTGCAATGTAGTTGCAATTGTGAACTGGCAGTTGTTGATCGTCGATTGGCACCAGAAAGTTACTATAAACCGCATTTATCAGGTTCGAAACGTTTTAGGGATATTCTTTCAGAAGTCCCATATCACTTTTTGTTTAAAGACACCATTTTTTATACTTGCTAAAACCCCCTCAACAAAAAGTACTACTTTGAAATTTGCAGGTTGCGATCGGCTAATTAAGCTCTCGTTCAAGAACTTAACTATTATCTCAAAACTAAGAAAATTACATTACTACCTCGATAAATTAATAACATCGCTTAAATAATAATTTCTTCTGATCCCGAATTAGTGAAAAAAAATACTAAACTATTAGTTCAATAATTTAATATTTCACTAAATTAATATAATTTTGTTAGCCTCGACTATATTAACTTATAGAGGTTTAGTAACTGTATTAAAAAAAAAAAGGGAAGTCCTTATAACAAATATAATTTTATTATTAAGGACCTTCATCAAATTTTCTAAACTTTTAACCTAAATAAAATTTTGGCTACAATTGTAATTCTTTCTGTCTTCTCGAACAACACAAGTTTGTCATCTACCAATAGCAATGAAAATGGAACAAATCTCAAACAAAGAATCTTCGAAAAGGTTCGAAATTATCCAAATTATTTAAAGAATTCAATCTAAAATTTCTTTCCTTTTTCTCAAGAAAAGTAGTTTGACCTCACCAAACCCCCAATTGGCTGCTCACCCCCCAATCAATATATAATATCACCCACCCATCCATCCATTTTACCTTCATCCCCAACGTTTCTGCACTCTTCTTCTATTTGCATCCGCAGGGGCAAATATTTCTTGATTCTTTTCACTTGGGTCCTCCAGATTTGTAAAATTAATGGCGTCCATTAATTTTTCTTGCTCCTCAACTTCCCTTGCTCGCTCTAGGTTAGCTTCTCTCTTTCTTTCTCTGAATAAAGATGCAGTCTTTATCATTATTTGGTTGTATTAATTCGCAGTTTTTTTTATTTGGCTGAATTGTGTTTTATTTGGGTTGGTTGGTTTTGTAATTTAAAGCTTGAATTTTTGTTTTGCAATCATCGAAAAGAATTTAGCGGAAGTTGGTTCACTTTGTTTTGATCCAAAGAATATTTTTGTATTTGTTGTGCACATGTGTCATTGTGTGATTACTGTATATATGGATTGATTCTTGAAGATTATTGTGTTACTTGATCTTTGATTGTTTCACTACAAGGGGTTTTCCGTTTTCCTTGATCCCGGTTTCGAAGAAATATACGGCGAATTCGTTTACCCCCTCGCAGTCGAGTCTTGTGCCAGTTTGTTGGTTTTCCTTTGCAGAATTAGAATTAGGCAGAGATAGAAAAAAAATAATATACAGAATTCCTTGTTTGATGTTTGACAGTTGCGATTACGTGCTTGTGTACGTGTTTGATTTTCGAAAAAAATTGCGTAGAAATGGCCGAGTCTTTTCGTTCTAAATCTGTATCTTAATTTCTCTGGAAAATTTCAGACTGCTCAACGGTCTCCGTTATGGAAATACGCAATACGTAAACGGTGTAGAATCCCTCAAACAACCGAGTACTAAAGTAGGCTTAACCATCAAGGCGAATAGCAAAATTAGCTCGGCTCTATTCTCCGCCGAAGACACTCATTCTTCTGGTTCGAAAGTTTCCAATAATGCCCTTGTCAGTGATGTATCTGGCGGGATCGAAGTACTAGGAACACTATCAGCTGATATGGGCCCCACAACAAGCGGCTTCTCTCTCGAGAACGATAAATTTGACTTGGACTTGCCCTCGGTAGGTTTCTCTTTTATTTCGGAGGCCGTTGAAGACATTCGACAAGGAAAGGTTTGTTCTTTTCTACATTGATCTCGTGATATTTTAAAAGGGTTGCTAAAAATAGTTTTCTTATTCCCCCGTTTTTTTTTTGGAATTACGTTTTGTAGATGGTGGTAGTTGTGGATGACGAGGATAGAGAAAACGAAGGGGATCTTATTATGGCTGCATCGAAAGTTACGCCTGAGGCTATGGCTTTCTTCGTGAAGCATGGAACTGGGATCGTTTGTGTTAGCATGAAAGAGGAAGATTTGGAGAGGCTGCATTTGCCCTTGATGGTGAACCATAAGGAAAACGAGGAGAAGCTTAGTACTGCGTTCACCGTTTCGGTGGTGAGTTATTCGAACAAGTCAATTTGAAATTTGATACATTATAAAAAGAACAATCTTTACAAGAGAAGCGTTCTTTCGAAACCCGTTCTGCAATCAAGAATTGATCTTGTAATGTGTATTATTTAAAAAAAAAATCTTAACAATAGAAGTGTTCTTTTGTGACCCTTTCTGTAATCAAGAATCGATCTTTTAACTTGTATAATTTTGAAAATAAAATAATTTTTTTTGTAGGATGCAAAACACGGTACAACTACGGGTGTGTCAGCACGTGATAGGGCGACTACAATATTGGCTCTTGCATCGAAAGATTCGAAGCCTGAGGATTTTAACCGTCCGGGACATATATTTCCGTTGAAGTACAGAGAGGGCGGTGTTCTAAAACGAGCTGGACACACCGAAGCGGCTGTGGATCTTGCCATGCTGGCAGGGCTGGGCCCTGCCGGAGTCTTATGTGAGATTGTTGATGATGATGGTTCTATGGCTCGACTACCTAGGCTTCGGGAATTTGCGAAGCAAGAAAACTTGAAAGTTGTATCTATTGCCGATTTAATAAGGTAAGATAACCATGTTCTTTTAGTAAAATGCCACTCTACTTTTGACTTAGGACGTGATTTTGACCCATTTTCTTGTGTAATTTTGTCAAAATTCAAAACACGTACAAGTTAGTCCTTTGAGTTTGGTTTCTAATCCAACTTGAATTAGCTAGATTGGATGTCGGGTGATAAAGTTATGTATGAATGAGTTGTATTTTGAATTTTAAATGACTCAAAACATCAAAGTTGTAGGCAGTGTTCGTTGATTCATGCATATCTTTCTCACTCGATATCCAATCATGGTGATTCAAGTTGGATTAGAAAGTTAACTCAAATAACTAAAAAAATCATGTTCTGAGTTTTGCCAAATTCAGACCCGAAAATGGTCAAAATCACGTTTGAAGTCAAAACGGTATTTATTAAAATTGAAACGACATATATCCTTTTTACATTAGGACAATATTTAGTTGAGTTTTTCGAGTAAATTTCTTGCTTTAAATTCCTCCGACTCATCTAATATATGTGCCTTCATTTGCAGATATAGAAGAAAGAGAGATAGATTGGTTGAACATGCATCTGCAGCTCGTATACCAACTATGTGGGGCCCATTCACCGCGCATTGCTATAGGTCGATTTTGGACGGAATCGAACATATTGCAATGGTTAAGGTGAGTAACTAATTTTCTTTTGTGGCATCTTTTTCCGCTCTAGAGCAAAATTATTAATTTCATTTTCTAAAACGTTTATATATTTGTACAGGGAGAAATCGGCGATGGACAAGATATTCTCGTGAGAGTGCACTCGGAGTGTCTCACGGGAGACATATTTGGGTCTGCGAGATGTGACTGTGGGACCCAGCTGGCGCTCGCAATGCAGCAGATCGAGGCTGCTGGCAAGGGCGTTTTGGTCTATTTGCGTGGTCATGAGGGAAGGGGAATCGGTTTGGGCCATAAGCTTCGGGCTTATAATTTGCAAGACGATGGACGTGACACTGTGGAGGCGAACGAGGAGTTGGGCTTGCCTGTAGATTCACGAGAGTACGGGATTGGTGCACAGGTAATTTCACTATTGCCAGGTCGAATATCGCATGAAATTACTAGGAGCACCCTCACATTTCAAACATTCGCTAATTGAGGGATGGAAATTGGAACCAAAGTTTTCGATTTCCGTTGATTCTGATCCGAATTTTTTTTTGAAACAATTTTTTTCCCGAAGATCGAAAATTCCGGTTTCTGAGTTTTTCGATTTTGTTTTTACCGGAATTGGGATACATATATGATTTGATTTTAGTTTCAAAAATTCCGATTTTTTTCAAAAAAATTATATTTTAGTTTTTAGGTTACTTAAAAATTGGAAATTTTCGAATTCCGCCAATTCTAATCCGATTCATTCCAATTTACAAACTTCCGATTTCCAATTTTTTTTTTTTTTTTTTTTTTTTTTTTGGGAACAGAAGTAGAATTAGTTTTTCACAAGTGCTAATTCCGATTCGAATCGCCTGATTTCCACCCTAATTCATGTATACATAAAATAGAACCTCATTTTATTTAAATACTCGATAAATTAATACCCTCGGTTATGTAAATTTGTTTTCTGCAGATATTGGGAGATCTTGGAGTTAGGACAATGAAGTTGATGACGAACAATCCTGCAAAGTACATTGGGCTAAAGGGTTACGGTTTGGCAGTTTCGGGTAGGGTTCCACTTGTCACTCCCATCACTAAAGATAACAAGAGATATCTGGAAACTAAACGATCCAAAATGGGACACGTTTATGGATTAGATGCGAACGGAAATCCAGCTATTATCGGAAACGGTAGGACAGGTGGCGAGGGCCCGCTTACATCCGGGTCGTAAGTACTTGACCCGGAAAATAATAAAATCTGGATCATTATGATTCTTGAAACGGGACGCAGTTTAGGTGTTTATTATTCGTTCGATTATTCTTGATTCTTTGTTTTTGCTAAGGGATAGGGAGAGTTAAATGTAATATAAGACAAAATAATTCGTTTGTTCTATGTTTAGACAGTCGTCTTATTCAATTTATATAAATTCAAGAATTAATAAATTCGACTGTGGATCAAAATCACGTTCGAAGTCGACATATATATTGAAAATACATCAGATCGTTTTGTAACATAAATCTACACGCAGTCATACATGTTTATACGAGGATGTGTGCGGAGTAAATAGTTATTGGTACACGTGTACGGTGAGATGATGTTCGATAAAGTTTGCTGATTCTGTTATGAGCTGAATACTATTTAATGGGCTGGGCCGGGCCAGTGGTTAGTCAATCATAGTCATTAAATGTAATACTCCAAGTAGTAATGGTAAATTACTTGTTAAGTTGATTTGCGTGTTGATTCATCATACTTTGTTTTAATAACAAGGGCATTTGATTTTCCAATTTGTACAAACGTTTGCTTTGATGCATTCATTGCCTTGTAGATATTAAAATACTAGAATTGGTACTACTTTATTTTTCATTAAAATTTTCTTTTTTAACCCAAAAAAAGTTGTTTTGCTAAACTAAGACGCTTCTAATTATTATGGTCTTGTTTGGTTGTCAGGATAAGATTAATCAAGATAAAATTAAATAATCCAATCAAAACCAAATTATTTTATTGGACTTCGGGACGTCAAAAAAGAATAACTCTCTAAACGGCAAAATAAGCCATAATAGTACAAAATTTGTGGGTCGACCTGATAAGTTATTTAAATAATCCAAACATCAAATAAAATTCAATTATTTAGTTAATAATAACTAATTTTCTCAACCAAACAAGGCCCAAGTATAGAAGATCGATAAGAAAAGAACGCAACCTTTTTAGAAGGAAAAATCAAATTTTGATCCTTTCAAATTTGCACTGATTACATATTTGGTCCTTCATACTTCTTAAATTCAACATTTTTAGTCCATTCCTTTAAATTTATGTTAAAACTAACGGAATCAAGCGTGTGCCCATCGTTGCCTTAACTGACGGACTAACGGTAAATTGACGAAAATTAGCAGAAGCGTTAAATTATTGAAACATTACCAGATGTGTTTTTTCTGAACATGGAGGACGAAATGTGAAATCGGTGGAAACTTGAGGGACAAAAACTGTTATATTCCCCTTTTTTAAATTTTAAAAGTTATAATTTTATTATAAATTGAGTATATCAAATGGAATTCAATTAAATAAATAAAAAAGGAGATTTAAGAAAGATTATTTTTTTTTTTTTACTAGGCAAAAGTGTTACTCCTATTCATACGCGTTTTTCCGTACTAGGAAACACATTCCCACGCAAATACTAAAAAAATTAAACCTTTCGTCACATCTCCACCGTCCAATGTCCATAGCCACCCAGATTTCAATCCAACGGTCACATTGTTTTTAAAAATCCCACACCTCACGCAACGCTTCTCCCCTTCCTATAAATATGCCATATAACCACACACACCCTTTCCGTGCAACTAAAGATCTTCTCTCTCTAAATCTCTTCAGTTTCTCTCTCTAATCTTTCTTTTCAGCCTTTTCCGATTTTTCCGATTCTCATTCCGCGTTCTGTTGAAGCTACTCCAATGGCCGTTTCTAGGGTTTTCACTCTGCTGATGGTGACACTTCTGGTTGTTTCCGCCGTCGCTCAGTCCCCCTCCGCCGCTCCGTCCCCTTCCCCCGTCGCACCAGCACCTTCCCCGAAGTCAAAGCCGCCGACTCCTAGCCGATCCACATCTCCGTCTCCTTCTCCCGTCGCCAAACTGTCGCCGCCATCTCCGCCGCCGTCAACCCCCTCTCCATCCCCCTCTCCGTCAATCTCCTCTCCTCCGACCGGCGGTCCCGCTCCAGCGCCCGCTCCTAACGCCGCCGTTACTGATAGATTAGGTTTTGCAGCTGCCGCCGCTGGTTTCCTCGCCGTGGCTCTGGTGGCGTAAACCCTCGGATATTCTCATTTCCATTCATATTTTCACGTTGAGTTTTTAATTTTTTTCTATTTATCCTCTGTTTATTGGAGACTCGATATTTATTCCTATGTATTTAGCTTGATCTATTCTTTTTGAGTTTATATAATTATGTTTTAATTATTTATTTTTTGTTAATGTGTTAATTTCTTTTTTAATCAACTGTTATCAATTATTAATCACTTGGATAATACTGTAGATTGAGATTAATTTGCTTCGTATGAATGGTTTAAACACTGTGGAAAAGCATTTACCAATATATTTATTTAAAACAAATTTAGTTAACTAGTAATTATGAATTTTTACATACCATTTACATTTAATTTATGATAGATATATAAATATATATTATATAATTAATTTTGTTATTTATACTAATTTGCTGGGGATTTTATTTCCTCGTATGATTTTGTCAACAATTGGCTCAACCATGGTTTCTAGTTCCTGCAAATCTTGCTTAACATCACCAGCCTGTTACCATAACAAAAATAACAGCTACTGTAAAACATAAACTTATTTAATAAATAATAATACAATTAAATGAAATAAATGAAAACTAGAAATAAATATAAATTAATTACCTTGTGGATTATGTTTTCAATTAATTGAGCATCTTGAGCAGCTACAGCAGATGCATGTTCCATTAATTGAGCTGCTTCTTTTAGTTTACTGCCATCGGGAAATTGATTCGCCACCTCCATCAGTGCATTATCCGCGGTGGTCGCCACCTTCTCCACCACTTGCGCCGCGGCTTCCACCTCTTCCACCACTCTTTCAGCCTTCCCTGCAGCATAATATAACAACCCTCGTCAATTCTCGAATATCTTTCAAAAGATGTTTTTATTTATTATTATTACCTTCAAAAGTTAGCAAGTTGTCCCATTTGTTCTTCCAAAATGGTAGCAGAAAAGATAGCATAGATCCTAGAAACCATTTCACCCTGTAGTAAACACATTTAATTTATGCCACATTTTGATTAATTACGAAATTAGTCGGGCGAAACTTGACGAAAATTGAAAATAAAGGGGTGTAAAAAGAAAGTTACAAAAACATTTCCAGACGACGTTTCAATTGTACTAATACCATTTTGACTTCGAATGTGATTTGACCATTTTTTAGTCTGATTTTAGCGAAATTCAAAACACGGAAACAATATTATTTTGAGTTAGCTTTCAAATCAAACTTCGATCAGTTAGATTCGAATGTTGGATAAAAAAGTTATGCATGAATAAATTACCTTTTTTAATTTTCGATTAACTCAAAAAAGTAAAAAGTTGTGGGACAGTGTTCACTCATTCACGTATATCTTTCTCAGCCAATATCCAATCCCGATGGTTTAAGTTTGATTAGAAAGCTAACTCAAAGAATTACAAATTCCGTGTTTGAAGTTTGTCAAATTCAAACTCGAAAAATTGTCAAAATCATGTTCGAAGTTCAAAATTATGTGCTACGCTTTAAGAGTGTTTTTATAATTTTGACAATAAATGATTAAGAAAAAAAAATAGACCAAATTTGAAGGATAATTTTGAAAGAAATTGGTACCAATTGGAGAAGTCAAACTTGAGAGGAGATGTTAATGCTGGTTGTACTTGTACCTCTTCAATTTGACCCCTTTCCCTTCAAGAAATGCAGCTTACTTTTATCAGCAAAAAAACATATGTAACAATTAATATTAATTATAAACAAAGTATATATTAATATTCAAGAATATAATTATTATATATACATTCCCAACTTGGGTTGGCTATATTTTCTGGAGGTGACACTTAGAGACCTTAGCCCTTGATCAACCGAACCGCCGCCGCATCCCATCCTATACGATGGCGGCAGATCGCGGTGGTGGATCTGGTGGCTCCGCCATGAACCGCCTGATATAACCTTGTACCGGCAAAGCAGAGTGACTAGAGTCTGGAGTTTGTACGAGTATGGTGAATTTCTTGCAGCCATGTTGAACAAATAAATATTCAAAAAATTTGAAATAAAAACTAGAAAAACCACAATTATATATGCATCAAAAGCCTGTTTGAAGTAATTTTATAACAAATAAAAAGAAAAAAGTTACGCAAACAATTCTTTACAAGGCAATCACATCATTTCAGTTACGCCAAGAAATGACGTGCCTAAGTTTCAATGGTTACACTTTCAGCCAAATATATATATATCATTAAAATCTATATTTATTGCTGAATTAAAATTTATAAAGTCAATTATATCATTATTCATAAAAATCATTAAACCACTCATCCAAAATTACATCAACCTGAATTCAAATTTGTGACCATCTGAAAATATACAAGAATACTTACCATTAAGACACAACACATAATTGACAATAAACTAACAATACGGATATATATCACAAAGTTACAATTTATAATGGTTATAAAACTTATATAAATAATGTTAAATAAATTATTAATTCTCATATAATTATTATTATATATTAATAATATCCCATACTAACAAATCTTTATATAATATATTTTTAAAATCTAAGGAAATGCTGGTCAACTCGTGTAATTTAAAATGAATTTCGAAAGAATTTGAAGTTTGAATTGAATCGTAAATTGTAAGATTTAATTAAATCGTAATATTTGAATCAATTAAACTCATGTGTTTTCAATTCAAAAACAATATTCAAAGATTTGATCGATTAAGCTCAACTCATTTCAATTCGTAGACAATATTCAAATATTTGAATCGGTTAAACTCAATAATTTACAATAGCGTATTAATCAAACTATGTATAGTTAAAGTTTAGTATCTTTTTTATTGAATTTTATCATAAAAAATAATAAAATTTAATTCGTGAAAATCGTAAGATTTAATCGGTTTATGGTTAGATTAAATCTTACGATTTACGATTTGATTCTTACGATTTACGATTTGATTCTTACGATTTTACGAATTAAATTATTATTTTTTTGTTACAATTGAATTAAAAGGATAGTAGACTTTAATTATAAATAGTTAACTCGATTAATACGTTCTTGTCAGTGGTTGAACTTAATCGATTCAAATTTTTGAATAATATTTACAAATTAAAAGGATTTGCGCTTAATTGATTCAAATCATACGCTTTAATTAATCTTATGATTTGATTCTTACGTAATTTAGGAATTATTTTTTTATGATAAAATTGAATTAAAAATGTATTACACTTTAATTAATAATAGTTAATTTGATTAAGACGTTCTTGTCAATAGTTGAGCGCGCTAATTAATCGATTCAAATATTTGAATAATGTTTACAAATTGAAATGACTTGAGCTTAATTGGTTAAAATATTACGCTTTGATAAATATTACGATTTACGATTAGATTCTTACATGTGTTAGGAATTAAATTTATTATTTTTTATGACAAAATTAAATCAAAAAGATATTAGACATTACTTATAAATAGTTAAATCAATTATGTAACACGTTATGTCAATAGTTAAGCAACCGATTCAAATATTTGAATAATGTTTACTAATTGAAAGGATTTGAACTTAATCGATTCAAATCTTACTATTTGATTAAATTAAATATTAAAAGAAAATTCACAATATAGTATTTTTGTATATAATTTTATTTTAAAGTGAGAAAACTAATAATTGGAATGAGTTATAAATTTTTCTTCTTCTAAATAAGCATATTATTATTTTTTATTTGGATTTGTCACACTATCGATTTAATAACATAAGTGAGTTTGAATTAAGTTATGCATTTTTTTATATTTAATTGAGCATTCTTTACATTTTTAAATGGTGGAGTTTATTAATAATTCTAATATTATATAATTAATGATAGATGTTTGGCGTATTGAACTGCAATTCTTTATATTTTTCAAACTTTATTATATTAAATTTGTTAATAATTTATTTAATATCATTTAATAATAATGAATGTTGCAATTAATATTTTAATTAACAGTATTTATACAATTATGGTTAAATATATTATAATAAGTTAATGTGCTTGGATGGTTAGGAGCGGTGAATGTATTAAGATGTCCCAAGTTCTATCCCTAAACATGAATGCATTTTTTCGATTATTTATCAAATAAAACTCGGTCAAAATGAATTTAAATTAATTACTTAATTAAAATATAGTAGGGGGTAAATTAGACAATTCAATGTTAATCAATTTTATATTAATTTAATAAAAAAAATAATCGAAGGATAATTTGGTAAAATACTTCATTTTTTAGAACATAGGCCATGTTATTTTCCTAGGGTCTAGATTTAATCTTAGAAAATTAATGGTGATTAATACATATCTCATATAAATTTAGAACACAGATGGTCTCACCCTAGAAAGACCCATATATATACACAATATATTTTATGTGACCTCACACTAAAAGAATTATAACAAGTCACCTGTTCCTTGCAAGTTTAAACTGAACAATGTTAAAAACAATTGAAGGGAGGGTATAATTGTAATTGCGGAAGAATGAAGATTTCTTTTTTTTTTTTTTTTAATTTGACTTTATCTCAGGGATGACCGTATTTTGCCTCACTTTCTTTTAGGCACTCGACCGAACTATACCTACCACTGGTTCAACTACAAACTAAAATTAAGGCACTCAATTAATATAAATTTTGTTTTTGGGATTTATATTGAGAATATTATAGTTTTTTTCCCTCAAGTTTGCAATGAGTTTACATTTGGTCCCCCATTTTCAAAAAAAATACATTTGATCCATTGTGTTTCAATAAATTTAACACTTTTAGTATTTTTCGTCAATTCACCGATGGTACGTCAGTCAATTCCGATACGATGCGTCCGATTTTCACCCTAATTACATCATAAACAATATATATCTCTTAAGTATTTATTCCACGGAAATGACTTTAAATTACCATTAATAGAATAATCCAATCAAAGTTTAAAGATTTACTACCATAAATTTAACTCTGATAAAGACTAGTAAAATACAACAAATTCGTTCAACAAACACCAACTATAATGTTTTTATACAAAAAGAAAAAAATAATAATAATGTTTTTACACAAAATAAAATATTGGGTAAATCACGTTCACCCCTAAACTAATGTTAAATTACGAAAATACCCTCTTCATGTTTGGATAGTTACACGTTAAGGTGTCTAATTTACCGACCGAATTAGGAGTTTTTTCATAAGAAAACACATAGTTGAAGGAGGTAATTGTAATTACCCAAACATAAGAGTATTTTTCGTAATTTAAACATATATAAAGGGGTTGGCAGTAAAATATTAGATTCGGCTCGTAAGTAAGAACGGGCCGAATAAGATCAGCCCAGTCAAAGCCCGAAACTCAGCCGCCAGAGAGTTTAAGACCACAAAAAAAGTCCAAACTTAACGCGCAAAGAATAGAAAAACAAACGCAAAGTGAATGAGTTTCTCTCTCTTCTCTCTCTCTCTCTCTCCCCTCCGCACAAAATCAAACGCCGCCGCAGCTGTCACTAAATTCCGATGGCCTTTCATCACAGAAAACTGCTGAACGAATCCGCCGCCGTCGATCCAGAAGAAAGCCTAGATAAACTCTGTGATTTGTTCTGCAAGAGCTCGAAAAATCCGGATGCCGTTTGCCCATCTAAATGTCTCGATTACTGCCCTCCGTTCTGCTTCACGCCGTCGCCGGAAACCCCGGTCCTCATCTTCACCCCTCCGCCGGCCACCAAGCCCTACAGCCTCCCTATATTCCTCACCGTCTCCCTCGCGATCCTCGCCGCCACTTTCTTCCTCTTCACCTGCTACACCATCTACAGACTCTACTCCGCCTCCCGAAACTCCCGTCGCCGGCGGTGGCCCTCACGGCGGCGCCAGACTGGAGAAGAAGAAGAAGACGACGACTTCGGCCCCGACGAATTCCTCGATGAAGACCACGGCCCTGCCGCGGTTGACCACCACGTGTGGTACATCAGAACGGTTGGCCTGCAGCCGTCCGTGATCGGCGCAATCACGATCGTTAATTACAATAAAGGCGACGGTCTGATCGAAGGCACGGATTGCTCTGTTTGTCTGAGCGAATTCGAACAGGACGAAACCCTAAGATTGCTCCCCAAATGCAACCACGCATTCCACCTACCCTGTATCGACACGTGGCTCAGGTCACACACTAACTGCCCCATGTGCCGGGCCCCAGTCGTGTGCAACAACCCACCGCAGGAGCCCGTTGTCGAGAATCCGGGCCCGGTCGAAGAAACCCGAACCCGAGTCGAATTATTAAACGGGCCTTCTCATGAACTGACGATTGAGATTGATACCGACTTAGCGGAATCGGAATCGGAATCACGTACTGCTCGAATTGGTTGCGATTTAGATCATGGGATAA
This sequence comes from Erythranthe guttata, assembly GCF_000504015.1. Next base: position 470,497 of record NW_012194989.1, on the reverse strand, counting down.
TACCTACAAGAAGATCAGTGTCGTTCGATTCTTTATCTGCATCGATTATCAGTTCAGCAATTGCTAATAATGATTTTTCAGACAAGAGTTCAGACAATAATCGAAGCTTGTCTAATATGCAAACGGGGACTTGTTCGGTGAAGAGATCGCTTTCTTGCAGTGCTAAGGTTTTCTTGTCGAGGCATAGCAGCAAGAACCGGAACTCGGTTACTCAATAAAATTTTCGAAGAAATGGGGATTGCCTAATCGAAGAATAGGCGTTTTCCGGAAAATTACAGAGTGTAATATATATATATATATACACACACACACAAGAAAATGTAAGTAAAAAAGTTTTGGAAATGATGTTCATGATTGTTAAATTGTATAATAATTAAGGTGCTGCAGCTTCAAAAAATGTGAAGTAGAGCCTTTATAGTGAATGCTAATTGAATCTTTTGGAGAGGGGTTTTTGTATCTATATGTATATATGTTTGCATTTGGTTTATTTGCTGAAAGGAGGCTAAATTATAATGTTCTAATTAAGACACATACATATAATCATTCAAGTGGATATATTATTGGCAGTGTGACTATGGTTTGCCTTAATGGCCCGAACGGAACGGGAACCCTAAATTGTGCTGGAGTCCGTAGCGAAATTGTTCCACGACAAAAACGCCGGGAAACGTGTACCAGAACGAGATTGGAACGGCATGAATCATCTGTTTTACTTCGTCAAACTAGGGTTTTTAACTTTCAAATCAAAGTTTTCAAAAAATTGCAATTAGCTCCACGACTTTAAAAATTTTGATCAGGTTTTTTAGATTTTCAAACTTTGCAATTTAGTTATAATTATTTTTAGGGATTATTTTGTAGACCCCCCTCATTTCCAAATTATATAAAACTAACTACCAAGTGGATTACACTCTAGGTGAAACCCCCCTCATTTCGAAAATATTTTGACATACCCCCCTGGGCTACCCTGAAGTTCCTATAATACCCTTCTAAAATCAGTTTTAACCCTAGCCGCTCACGGTCTCTCTCTTCTTCTCCCAGATTCAAAATCGCGCCTCTACAAACCTCTCACCGGCGAAATTGCTTCCCGGAGCCATAACTCTCTCTCCGGTGGTCGGAATTCGATGGTTTAACTACCGTTGGATTCCTCTCGTCGAGCTCTTTCTTTTGGTGGTGATTTCATTCAGTTTCGAGCGCGGATCTGTTTCTGCAATTTTTTTTCATTCGAGAACGGTGGTCTTGCCGGAGCTTTATTTTGTGTTTCACCCGTCGAAATTTGACGGGTCATCCACCGTTGGATTCCTTTCGTCGGGATCTATATTTTGATGGTAATTTCGTTTATTTTTATTTTTTTCCAGATTTATTTCTATATTTTTTTGCATTTCCCAGCAATAACCTCTCTCTCTATCTCTCGATCTCTTAATGTTTGGTGATTTTTGAGTGTTTTGATGTTTTTATTCAAATTTGTTGATTTGCACTAAAGCAATTTCTTTTTGTTTTGATTTTGCAATTGCAGCTTAATGAAGGCCATTGATCATTTCCTTGAAGGTGTCAATTTTTTGTTTTTTTAAGTTACATCAGATCTGTTCAACAGACTGTGAACATAACTATACATTACTATAGTAACATGTAGTTACAACTTACATGTAGTTACATATGCGTATATTTATGTATTTTCGATTTGTATTTTTTGGTTCTGATGTGATTTATAATAAAAATATTTAAATTTTGTAAATTTTTGTTGGGGTTTTATGAATTTATTTTGTATAAGTCAGTATTCGTGTGTGTATACGTACAATTGATCGACTAAAAATATGGGGAAAAAACGAACATAACTATGAATTACTATAGTTACATGTAGTTATTTTCAGTACTGTAAACATATTGTTTTGAAAATTAAAAATAAAAATAAAAAAAATAAAAAAAAAATAATTTTTTTTATTTATAAAAAAAACTAATATATATATATATATATATATATATATATATATATATATATATATATATATATATATTTAACAAACAGATTTATAAGAAAAAAAAAAAATTAATAATAATAAATAAATCAGCGAAAATGATAAATGCAGGACCATAAATGCTGAATACAGTTTGGCCGAAAATTGCACATAAGGATAGTATAGTACTTTCGCTTTCCCAGGGGATATGTCAAATGATGATTTGGACTTGGGTTTATCCCTAGTTTATTTGGTGGCTAGGGGGCATGTAAAATAACCCCATATTTTTAACATCTGTTTAAGACTTAAAGTAACGAAATATTTGTCATTTAAATGATAGTTTGTATATTATCTCTATTGTAATATATTAATTTTTTAAAACCTGTTCAAAATTAATTCTATTTCTTAAAACTATTAATTAAAATTTCCGCGCCACGTTGCAATAGAACTAGAAAATTCCACAACTCATAGACCATAGTCATGATTGAGATATATATTCAGCATTCATGCCAATAATAATTGAACTGTGTCAAAATAACCACAAACATTATCCACCCCACAAATTCAACAAGTGATCAAAATTACACACACACGCGCGCGAAAGATGACAGCATCACCACCACTCCTCCGCCATAACTCAGCCGCCGCAACTCCTCTGCCACCGCCACCCACCATAACATGTGTAAAAAAGCTAGCAGAATCACCGGAACTCAACTCCATCCCATCCAACTACGCCTACAACACAGAAACCACCGGATCAAACGAATCAATCCCCACCGTCGATCTCTCTCTTCTCACTTCCCAAAACCCTAATCTCAAGTCCAAAGCCATCAACGACCTCGAAATCGCCTGTCAGGATTGGGGCTTCTTCATGGTAATTAGCATAATTAATTACTTAATTATAAAGTCGTTAATCTACTAACTCTGTATGTATATGTGTATATAGGTAGTGAATCATGGAATACCAGAAGAGTTGATGAAGGGTATGCTTGAGGTAGTTAATGAATTCTTCGATTTGTCGGAGGAAGAGAAACCGGAATTCCAGCCGAAGAATGTTCTAGAACCTATTAGATATGGGACAAGCTTTAATACTGAGAAAGAGAAGGTTTTTTGCTGGAGGGATTTCTTGAAGGTTTTTGTGCATCCTCAGTTTCATTGTCCGAATAAACCCGAGTCCCTCAGGTAATAAATTCGATTTTATACGCACGTGCGTTAGGAGTGGAAAGTGGAACGGAATTTATGAATTCCGACGATTTCGATCTGATATTTTTGGATTTTGGAACTAAATTTTTAGTTCCAATTCAAGAATACCGAATTTCAATTTTCCGAAATTTGCTTGGATTGGATCGGACGTGACGTATATAAAATAATTGGAAATTTCGATTTCCGATATAGTTTAATTTCAAAAAATATTCAAAAAAATCAGAAATATTATATTTATGAAATAATATTACATACGTGATTAGGTGATATATTTTAAATAGAGCACGAGGTATGTCCAAATTACGAAAAAACTCCTCTTGTTTGGGTAATTACAGCTGTAACAACAAAATTCTTATCTGCGATTTAGACAAACAAGAAAATACTTGCACAAAGATAATTTATTGAATTAAAATAAAATATTGCGGGTTACAAACTCTAATTTAATCCTCTGATTATTCTCTCAAGAAAAATATATGATTGACTTTGAATTTCGGAGACGAGTCGTTGACTTGATCTTCTCCGGATTTGATTTGGATTTGAAAAATGTCTTCCGAGGGTCTTGCGACTTGAATCTCGGATCGAACGCTGAACTTTGACGGATTTTGACTTGAAGATCTTGGAGTTCTTGATGGATTTGGCCCTTCAATCTTCCTTCGATCTTGATTTGATGTTAATAACGTTAATTCGAGGGTTTAGCACCGTAATCTCGAATTAAACGCTTTACCGCCTTGATTTGATGAAGAACACCTTCGATTTGATGAACTCCTTCGATTTGATGAAGAACGCCTTGAATTTGATGAAGAACGACTTGAATATTGTAGAGAGAATTTTCTCCTACGGTTTTTATTCTTCTTGAGTTGTGCTTTGAATTGTGTAGGGAGGGTCCCTATTTATAGTGGTAGAATAAGAGTCTTACACAAAGTCTTCTTGATGACGTGGCGCGATTTGATTGGCTCTCTTTAAATTGATATTTATCTCTTATAACTTGGAAGAGAAGAAACAATCCTATTGGTCAATAATTAATTGATAATTATCTCCATGACTTATTTTGCAAGATAAATTATAATCTTGGGATTCAATTTAATATAATATAAATTATATTAAATTTACGTGTCTACAAATGCCCCCTCGAAACTTATTCACGGACAATGCGTCTTGGAGTGAATGAGTCTCGATAATTGTTTAACTTCAATTGCAGCTTGATCTAGCAAAGCACATACATTTTTTTGAAATCATGACTGGACTTAGAGAGATTCTAAGTTGCCTACGTACCCTATAGAGGGATCAAGTCATAACGTAGTTCAAAATATATCCTTTTGAGGGATGTCATGCACAGTTTACACTCATGTGGACAAGGAGAAACATTTGCAGTTTAAACTCGTGCTGAAGGAGCATTTGACTTGAATTTGTAGATAGTTTACGCTCGTATCAAGGAGCCTTGACTTGATTTCGATATATAGATAGTTTATGCTCGTATCGAGGAGCCTTGACTTGATTTGGATATATAGATAGTTTATGCTCGTATCGAGGAGCCTTGACTTGACTTGGATATATAGATAGTTTATGCTCGTATCAAGGAGCCTTGACTTGATTTGGATATATAGATAGTTTATGCTCGTATCAAGGAGCCTTGATTTGATTTGGATATATAGATAGTTTATGCTCATATCGAGGAGCCTTGACTTGACTTGGATATGTAGATAGTTTATGCTCGTATCAAGGAGCCTTGACTTGACTTGAATATATAGATAGTTTATGCTCGTATCAAGGAGCCTTGACTTGATTTGGATATATAGATAGTTTATGCTCATATCGAGGAGCTTTTGATTTGATTTGGATATATAGATAGTTTATGCTCATATCGAGGAGCCTTGATTTGATTTGGATATATAGATAGTTTATGCTCATATCGAGGAGCCTTGACTTGACTTGGATATGTAGATAGTTTATGCTCGTATCAAGGAGCCTTGATTTGATTTGATCTTGTAGACATTTTAAACTCGTGTCAAGGAGTATTTCATTTTCTTTTGGACATGTAGACCTTTTAAACTCGTGTCAAGGAGTGCTTCATTTGATTTGGACATGTAGACCTTTTAAACTCGTGTCAAGGAGTACTTGATTTGATTTGGACATGTAGACCTTTTAAACTCGTGTCAAGGAGTGTTTCACTTGATTTGGACTTGTAGACCTTTTAAACTCGTGTCAAGGAGTATTTCACTTGATTTGGACTTGTAGACCTTTTAAACTCGTGTCAAGGAGTGTTTGATTGGGACATGTAGACCTTTTAAACTCGTGTCAAGGAATACTTGATTTGATTTGGACATGTAGACCTTTTAAACTCGTGTCAAGGAGTGTTTCACTTGATTTGGACTTGTAGACCTTTTAAACTCGTGTCAATGAGTATTTCGTTTGATTTGGGACATGTAGACCTTTTAAACTCGTGTCAAGGAGTGCTTCGTTTGATTTGTCATATTGCATAGGATGTTGCTTCTTCAAAAGACTTGCCCACATCCTCATGATCTTCTTGTTCTTCTTCGACATGTTCTTCAATGAGCTAGAACGGCATTTGAAATGATGGTTCTTCGACTTCATTAGCAGTTATAGCTCAATTCC
>NW_012194989.1:423613-464632 GCF_000504015.1 Erythranthe guttata | reverse complement strand
TGCACAGTTCAATAGCTGATGTCTCGGGCAGTCGATCCTTGCAATTAAGACTCAAATTTCTCCAACGGTTGATGTAGTGGATGACAGGTTCCTTCTTCCATTGGCGGGAATTGGTGAGCTCAATCATGCTGACTGTTCTTCGAGTGCTGTAAAAGCGGTTGAGAAATTCTTCCTCCAAGTGCTTCCAACTATCAATGAAGTTTGCCCCCAAATCAATGTACCAATCAAACGCGTTGCCTTTGAGCGATCGGACGAATTGCTTGACGAGGTGATCTCCGTAAGTCCCGGCGTCATTGCAAGTCTCGACGAAGTGTGCCACATGTTGCTTGGGGTTGCCTTTGCCGTCAAATTGTTGAAACTTTGGAGGTATATAGCCCATTGACATCCTTAGATCATCAATCCTTTGCGTGTATGGCTTGACATAGGTTGATGGAGATTTCGAGCTTCCTTCCAACTTGTCTTTGATGGTTCCACTGATCAGCGTCATCACTTGATCTACATGAATCATCCCTTCTGGAGAAACTTGAAGTTCTTGAGCTGGAGCCTTATCGTTTTCAACTGGTTGTTGCTTTGTGGATGTCTCGACTTCGTCTTGAACCTCTATCTGATTCTCCACAGCTTGACTAGCATCGGCTTTGTCCATCTTGTTGATCAACTCGGCAATTTGAGAATCTCGTTGTTGAACATGCTTTGCGAGTCCCTCAATGGCCTTTGTCAAACTTGCAATTTGCTCCTCCATGGTTGTAGCGTTTGTTGTCATGACGGATGCCACCTCTGAGTAGTTTGATGTTGAACGAGGCGTGGGCTGTGAAATCTCTCGTTTTGAACCTTCCACGTCTGCGCTTGTGTTGACAAGAGGTGGTAAGCTTTTCTGAATGGTTTGAGGCGTCGAGTTAGTCTCAGAGGATGATTGCAGCTTCTTAGCCATACTCCTTGTACCTAAGCCCACACTTGATGAATCTGAAGTAGCAATCTTCATTGTGAACGTAGAGCAGTCACTGCAACACTTTGAGGATCTTCGAGAGAGAGAAGAGATGAGAGGTAGAGATGTCCCACCGGGCGTGCCAAAATTTGTAACAACAAAATTCTTATCTGCGATTTAGACAAACAAGAAAATACTTGCACAAAGATAATTTATTGAATTAAAATAAAATATTGCGGGTTACAAACTCTAATTTAATCCTCTGATTATTCTCTCAAGAAAAATATATGATTGACTTTGAATTTCGGAGACGAGTCGTTGACTTGATCTTCTCCGGATTTGATTTGGATTTGAAAAATGTCTTCCGAGGGTCTTGCGACTTGAATCTCGGATCGAACGCTGAACTTTGACGGATTTTGACTTGAAGATCTTGGAGTTCTTGATGGATTTGGCCCTTCAATCTTCCTTCGATCTTGATTTGATGTTAATAACGTTAATTCGAGGGTTTAGCACCGTAATCTCGAATTAAACGCTTTACCGCCTTGATTTGATGAAGAACACCTTCGATTTGATGAACTCCTTCGATTTGATGAAGAACGCCTTGAATTTGATGAAGAACGACTTGAATATTGTAGAGAGAATTTTCTCCTACGGTTTTTATTCTTCTTGAGTTGTGCTTTGAATTGTGTAGGGAGGGTCCCTATTTATAGTGGTAGAATAAGAGTCCTACACAAAGTCTTCTTGATGACGTGGCGCGATTTGATTGGCTCTCTTTAAATTGATATTTATCTCTTATAAATTGGAAGAGAAGAAACAATCCTATTGGTCAATAATTAATTGATAATTATCTCCATGACTTATTTTGCAAGATAAATTATAATCTTGGGATTCAATTTAATATAATATAAATTATATTAAATTTACGTGTCTACAACAGCTACCCCTACTTTTAAATATTTTTACATAAAATTTATGTAATTTGGTTATTTACCGAACCAAATCGTATATTTAGTTCGGTAAAGGTTATGAAATGTTGGAGTACCGAAATTTCGGTTCGGTTTACCTCTGGAGTGGTCTTTTCGTAAGATAATATATAATTGAGGGGTGGTTGAAATTACACAAATAGAAGGGGGCTTTCGTAATTTGAGCATAACTCAGGGGTGGCCCTAATTTGCACTATATTTTGTAACATATGTAAATAAATACCTTCCGGATTTTCTTGGTTGAGCTCGTTCCACATACCTTAATTTGCCTAGTCCATCTATCGAACAACGAAAATCAGCACTTGATATTTCTTCCATACTTGCAAGTCTTTATCGTATACTAGAGTGACAAACGATACAATCTACGTATTTCGAAAAATCGAAATCAAATTACAGAGGGCTATTAACGGAATACTGTGAAAGAAGTAGAGAAGTGGTGACGAAATTGTTGAAAGGAATATCAGAAACCCTGGGTTTGGAAGAAACTGAAGTGGAAAACGCCTTTAACATGAGCTCGAGTTTACGGATTTTCATTGCGAATCTGTACCCGCGTTGCCCGAATCCCGATTCTGCCCTCGGAATGCCACCTCATTCGGACCATGGCCTTTTAACACTTGTCATACAAAATGGAGTTGGAGGATTGCAAATTCAACACAAGGGTGTGTGGGTCAATGTCAATGCTATCCCTAATTCAATCTTGGTCAACACTGCTGATCAACTTGAGGTAATAAAATAAATAAATAATAAATTATGTTGTTCTTGTGTATTATGCATAATCACACAAGAGTGTTCTTGTCTATTTTTTCTCAATAGATATTTAGCAATGGGAAGTACAAGAGTGTTTTGCATAGAGTGGTGGTGAACAATGAAAAGACAAGGATTTCAATTGCGATGGCCAACGGTCCGTCGGGCGACACGGTTGTGGGCCCGGCTCCAAAGCTTCTGGAAAAACGAGGGTGTGTTTCATCGTACGCTCCGATGAAGTACAAGGATTATATATTGTCACAACAGAGTAACCAACTCAAGTGCAAGTCCATCTTGGAGCAACTTCAAATTCATGAAGAAGGCAATTAGAATTAATGCCTTCCAACTAGTACTATTTGAAAGAATCATATCTTATATAGCAAGTTATGTATTTAAAAAAAATAAAAAATTAAAAAAACTTTTGTTTCGTCGTTGTTAAATGATCGCTTCGTCTAAAAAGTTTAAGATGAGTTCGCTTTAATATTGAACAACTCTAGCACGTCGATCACGTGCTTTCCTGTAAATAGGGTGACGGTAATTGGTAGGGCAACGGTTTAAAAAATCTCAAGTCTCGATACCATAAAATCGAGACTAACGGTTTAAAAAAAAAATTAAAATCTCAATACCATAACATACGATTGGTAGATGGTATTCAGTCTCGACATAACTAAATAATTTAGGAAACAAACAAAAAGTCTGATCAAACACAAAATGAAAGATAAATAAATAGATATGATCGATGAATTGATCAATTATTAGTACCGGGATAAACGAGCAGAGCTAAGTGTCGAACGAAGTCGACGGAGTGAACCACATTGGTGGCGGCTCGATCCTTTTGATCTTATCCGCTCCAGAGGCGGCACGTGGGAGGCGAAGGATGGCGGAGAAAGTCCTTTCCTCAATGGGATAATTATAGCACGGGGCGAAATCCCGTTTTGCGTAATCAAACACTCCGATATCATGTCCACCGATTTCCGAATTTTCATCCAAATAATCGGGAGTATATTCCTTTGCATCGGTGAAGTAAATGGAATCTGGATTAATTCCATTTCCTCCTTGGATAGCGAACCCATGGTTGATGCCGATAAACATGGCCAACCCGTTTAACGAACTCTCCATGTACCTCAATTCCCGTTTCTCGATGTCGATTTCGTAGACGTCGAAAGATATAGTGTTGTAAGGAAAATCCGGGGGCACGGGGGTATAGTAGCGAGCCGGCTTTCGATCGGCGACGTATCGACGGACGAGAAAGAGTTGATCAGTCTGCTCGCAGACGACGAGGTATTTCACGGAGTCGAACATCTCTTTGAGTTCGCACTCGTCCAATTTCCCGACCGAGCCCCACGGGTGGTTCTCGTCGTCGTCGTCCGGTTTCAAGAAGTCGAGCGGGATCATCTTCGGAGGGGAACGCGGGTCCCGCAGATCCCAAGCCTCGATTTCCGCGTACTGCGTGACGCAGAAGAAGAGTTTGCGCTTGGCCGAGTAGACAAAGTCCTGGTATTCCCTCTGGAAAGTCTTGTCGTGTTTGTGTTTCTGCTCTTCTATTTCAAACCACTAAATGGTGTGTCTTTTTTTTTTCAACCACATTGTTTTATTCATAATCTTATATAGATTCAATTGTGAACCTTTTGATTTATATACATATATAGTCACATGTAGTCATGTACTGTAGTCATATATAGTCACATGTAGTAACAAGAATGAACATAACTACATGTGACTATAGTTGACTACATATAGTCATATCTGGTCATATGCAGTAACAACTACTTGTGACTATAGTTCATCAAAATAAATTTATCAAAAAAATGTCTTTCATTGTTTTTTGTATTTTTTCATGTAATGTAATTCGTTTGTTCCATTTTGTTCTTCGTTTTCTTTAACTTGTATTTTTTGTCACAGGTTTTGCTTTGTGTAACATTATGAGATGCAAAAAATAAGATGCAGAGAAGTGTAATGCATGTGAAGTTCCATTCATGCTACAGTACTCTAGACTTAAGCCACTTATATAACTATAGATAATTGTAGATAATATAGTCACGTGTAGTAACATATAGTTATATGTGTGTTATGTGATTTTTAATGTATAGTAATGCGTGTTCATGTTATGAAGATTTTATGGATGTGATTGTGTTTTCATTTTCTTTTTTGGTTAGTTGATTTATAATATCAAGATTAAAATTGTAAATTTTGTTGTTGGCGTAGATTAATTTTGGGGTAAAAAAATAGTACATGATTAAAATTGTAAATTTTAGTGATTGGTCAGATTTTCACCAACGGGAGGTGCAAGAGTGTGAGGCACAGGGCGGTTGTGAATGACAAGAGAGAGAGGATCTCGATCGTCGTGGCCAATGGTCCGGCGGGGGATGCCATCGTCGGACCTGCGGTGGATCTTGTGCGGAAGGACGGCCGTGCAATTTACCTTCCGATGAAGTATGAAGAGTACGTGGAGGCTAGGATGCACGGACTCGTCAAAGAGGCGCAGCTCACGAAATCACGTCTCCACGGCAAATCTATCTTGGAACAGATGATGATCGATGAACACATGAACAATTAATAACTGGACGATATATTTTATTATTATATTATTAAGTGGTAGTTTTATTTATTCCTAGTAGAATATATTGTACGTTAATTTAAATTAATGAATTCTTATTTGAAGATCGTGGTGAATGTGTGGTATAATACTATCGAAATAGTAAAATTATAAAATGTGATGTGACATAACATAATACATTGATATGAATTCATCATCAAGTAAGTGTAAGGAATCCAAAATAAAAATATGCAATTCAAATAATTATATTCAATAAAAAAAGTATAAAATAAATAAGTATTGAATGCGGGTGAAAATTGGAATTTTCGACTTCCAACTATTTTGATCTGAAAATTTCGACTTTGGAACAATACCTTTTAACATGATTTTCGATTTGCACATTGCAATTGGGATATATATAGGAGATTACAATTTCTGATCCGATGTCTATTTTCAAAATAATTATTTTCTACAGATGTATTACACGTGAATAAAAAATGAAATTTTCGAATTTCGACGTTATCCATCCAATTTGGGAATAGTTTTTGAAATTACGATATTATTTTTTCCAAATTATTTTAGAACATAACTGAAATTGGTATTTTCTTTTTTGGAAAAAAAATCTTTTGAAAGAACTAATGTCGATCTGAATTGTCTGATTTCGCATTTGATATTGAAAAGAATATGCTATGAATTCTTGGTAATGAAGTAACTCGCAACCAACTATATAAGTGCATGGATAAACATACACTCTTGTATAATAAATTGCAAACGATGTTAACCACACTCGACGAACAATGTGTGACAAACTGTACTTAACGACATTTGCTAGGGAATTCGAACCTTGAACATGATACAAATGAAAGGGGACGAAGACAAGGAGCTATTGGGCGGCATTATTTGTTTTCCTATTTTAAACCAACAACTACTAACCGGCAACTAAGTTCTCGACTTTTATTTCGAATTTCCGTGGTTGTTAATTGAAAGATAAACTTTGTAATTTTACTATTTAAGATTTCAAAAAGTCATTTTCTCACCATTTTTTTCAAAAATATTCCTTATTATTTTCAAGATAATAGAAATGATTTTTTTTACATAAATATATATCTACTTTTACCTGTTTTTTTTTTACCCCCTTAAAATATGAAAATAGGTTTGAAATGAAATAAAAAAGGGATTCCGGTCGACGACTAAGAATCTGCGGTTTGAGATTAATTTTGGTTGGCAAACAAACTTCTAAGTTCTAACCCCCAACCTTTTCTGCAACATAATTAATAATCGGCAAACTGAGATAAGATTAAATTATGAAAAAAATGTTTCGTTCATAAGTAATTTCAAATATCACTAAATTATATATTTTTATGTGAAAAAATCCTTCTTTCAGTAGGTAAATTTAACACTATAAAATAGCGTCTTCAGTTCAGTATATATGCCGGACATCGATACCTTATATCATTCCGAATACCAAAATTCCACAGAGTATTTATCGAATTTCCGACTCACGGGATATTTATCACGTACCAAATTTTCAGTTCAGTTACCGACGAAGTGAACAGCTGTAGTGTAGTAATTAAAACGTGGAACCCGTGAACTTGTCTTGTGCATTCACGTTAAAAGAAAAAGAACAAAATAGCATTATTAACATCCCCAACAATGGCAAAACCGAAATATGAATATTAGTTTCATACTTGTGTGCTTTTTAGGTGTGTGGTTATCTACCTCTCTCAACTAAATATCCACACACTACCGTTTTAGCTATATATAGTACCCCAATCTCTCTCTCTCTCTCTCTCATCCACACACACAGAAACAGTGATCAGTACACGCATAAGCATAAAAATGGCAGCCACAGCTAATTCTCAAATAATTAGTTCCACCACTGAAAATTCATTCGTTAAAGCGCTTGCCGAATCTTCCACACTCAAATCCATCCCTACCGAATTCACTTTCCCCAATGATTACACATGCTCAAACCCTAATTCACTCCCCACCGTTGATTTCTCCCTTCTCATCTCCCCCGATCCCGATCAACGCTCCAAAACTCTCCACGAACTCGCCGGCGCTTGTGAACAATGGGGATTCTTTGTTGTAAGCACACACACTGACACACACACACACATTAATGTATGTAGAATTGATGTATGTATAATGATATATATATACGTATACATTTTGATTTCATGCAGCTGGTGAACCATGGAATACCGGAGAGTGTGCTGAAAGGTGCGATATCGGCGAGTTTGGAGTATTTTGATTTGCCGGCGGAGGAGAAGCGGCGGTACGAGGCGAAGAGTCCGTCGGATCCGATCAAATCTGGAAGCGGCAGCGTGATCAATACTAACAACCACAGAATTCACCTGTGGAGGGATTACGTCAAGTCCTATGTTCACCCTCAATTCCACTGTCCACATCAACCCACTAATTTAAGGTATATTAGTAATTATTATAATAATAAGGACGGCAAATTGCACTTTGCCCCCTCAAAAGAATCTTTTTTTTTTGCAATTTCTCACCTTAAAATACAAAAATAGACTGTCACCCTTCGAAATATACAACTAGGTGCACGTTGCCCCAAATGTGTACTTCCGGTTTAATTCTCGTCGAATTAAAGATGAATATGTCATTTTACTTTTTCCGCTTGAAAATCCTCCTTCCATAGTTACTTAGGGTTCGTAAATTAACAAAATTTTGTTCTCAATTTGATGAAATTCGCTTTCAAATTAGACGAAATTCTCTTTCAAATTTGACAAAATATGTTCATTGTTCTTCATAATCATCGTAAGATGGGGTGAAAGAAAAGTTAAATGACATTTAAAGCATTAAAAGACGAAATTAACTTTCCAATTTACTCAAATTCGACAAGAATTAGACCGGAAACACATTTGGGCAAAATGCACCGAGTTGTATATTTTGATGGGGGACAATCTCGTTTTTGTATTTTGAAGGGGGAAAGTGCAAAAAAGGATTCTTTTGAGGGGGCAAAATGCAATTTGGCCTAATAATAATAATATAGGGTAAATTACACCCACACCCTCTGAGGTAAAGTTAAATAACTTTAAGGTCCCTATGGTATCGATAATTACACTCACCCCTAAAATATAGCGGACTATTACTTTTAGCTAGTAGTGAAGACAACGCAGAGTTAGGGGACCCATAGCTCTTTGTTGTCTCCACCACTTCCTGAAACTAATAGTCCGTTAGAGCTCTATCGGAATAACGTATCCAATGCATTATCCCATTAGAGTTTCTAACTATGTTTCAGGGGAGTGAGTGTAATTATCAATACCACTAGGACCTTAAAGTTATTTAAGCATACTCAGGGGTGTTGGTGTAATTTACACAATAATATATTATTATTGTTATTAATAATTAATCTACTACTACTCTAACAGGGACACCGTATATGAATTTTCTGAAAAGAGTCGAAAAGTGGCAAGAACATTGCTGCAGGGGATCGGAGAAAACCTAGGCCTGGAAAAGGGGTACATTGATGAAGCTTTAAAGCTCGACACGTGTTTTCAGTTATACGCGGCGAATTATTACCCGCCTTGCCCTCAGCCCGATCAAGCGATCGGAATTCCGCCACACACCGATCACGGGCTTTTGACTTTTTTGATACATAATGGAGTCGCCGGTCTGCAGATACAACACAATGGAGAATGGTTCGACACAAATTCCCCTCCTAATTCCATTCTCGTTAACACCGGCGATCATCTTGAGGTAAATTAATTAATTCATTAATCTAACTTCAATTTTTTTATTATTGTTTTATACAATGTACTATGATGGAAACCGGATGCATGAATTAAAATTAGCACTTCCGATTTTTTTTTTTTTTCGAGAAGTGAAAAAATGAATTTCAAATCTGTTAAAAAGAATCGGAAATTGGAATAAAAAACTTGTTTCAAAATAGGAAATCTTCAAATCGGAATCGGTTGAATTCAAAGAATTTCAAATTGGTAGTCACCTACAATATCGACATTAGTATCTAATTAATTTTTGGAACAAAAACAAAATGAAATTTTTTGGATTTTCTTCCAGAAATAGAATCGATTTCACATATATTCCAATTCTAGTCCAAAATATTTCGGAAAAATTGGATATTCAGAGTTCGGACAAAAAATTGGAAAATCCATTCCAATTTTGCACCACTAAAAATGGACTATACTTTCAAGTGGTAAAATCGAGTACTTTTGAGAAGTCAAGAAATCGTAACATAAAAAAAAGGCATAATTTTAGACTTCTACGCGTAAAAAATAATATATTTTTATCCATTTTGCTTCGCTTACTAGATATTTAGCAACGGGAGATACAAGAGTGTGAAACACAGAGCTGTGGTGAATACTGAAGCGACAAGGATATCGGTCGTTCTGTCAAACGGTGCAGCACCGGATGCGGTTGTGGGCCCAGCCCGAGAGCTGGTTGAAAGAGATGGCCGTGCATTATACCACTCCATGAAATTTATCGACTATGTCGAAACAATGACCAGCAATCTTCGTATGGGTAAAACTAGCTTGGATTGCATCAAAATCCAGGATGAATAAACGAGTCTGTTGAATAATCGCCATTGTTATCAGGATTATTATGATATATAATTATAAGTTCGCTATATATATGTTTAATTTAATTAGCACCAGCTGGAGTTTATTCACTGGGGTGTAATGTATTAAGTGATATATAATTATATGTATACTTGTCCGTTCCTTTTTATATTTAAAGAAAAATAAAATCAGAATTTATGTAACTTAATTAAAGTAAAATTTATTAAACACAACGTGCAGTCAAACTTACGCGACATCCGGTGAAGTATTCATCGTATGGTTAGTTTTTATTGTTCATTTAGACGAATCAATATCGATGTGTGCGTTTTTAATTTTTATGTAAAGATCTATCCGGTTTATTTTACCCACAAACTAGATCCACAAACATGTAATAATTACTAAAATTGTAGGATCTATGTGTTCCTCTACCCTGTTTTAACTAGCAGTTTTCATCATCAAATTTGATTATTAATTCCATATACTATAATTTATTTCCTCATTTAAAATTATTATGTGTTTTTTGTATATTCAAAATAGTATTTTACACTTAAAGTATTATTGTTTATTTTAAAACAAGAAACCATATATTGAATAAAAGAGAATTATTCTTTTTACTTTTAATAAAATAGTCATCTTATATATAAACCTAACTTAAATATCACAATTGTCAGGATGGCCGAGTGGTCTAAGGCGCCAGACTCAAGTTCTGGTCTTCGAGAGAGGGCGTGGGTTCAAATCCCACTTCTGACAAATTTTTAATTTTTTCATTTTCCCCCCAATGTTTTTTTATTTTCACTTTCCCCACAAGTTTTTTACTTATTTTCATTTTACCCCAATGGTATTTTTATTTCCATTTTCCCCCATACACATTTTTATTTTCATTTCTCCCCCCAATGTTTTTTTTATTTTCACTTTCCCCACAAGTTGTTTTTTATTTTCATTTTACCCCCATAAGTTTTTTTATTTCATTTTACCCCAATTGTATTCTTATCTTCATTTTCCCCCATAAACATTTTTATATTCATTTCTCCCGAAAAAAGAAATTATTTTCCTTTTCCCCAAATGCATTTGTTGTTATTTTCATTTTACCTCAAATTTATAATTGTGTCAGTTTTACAATACGAACTGAGAGTCAGAAATCCAGCTACAATGGCCGCCCGCTCCTTCTTCTTCACTCTCACTCGGTAAATATCTCCCATTTTACTTTATTTTGTTTTCCTTTCATCGTCAATTATCCATTTTCCTCCCCAATTTTAGGAGAACTTTTGATTAGGGTTTTTCGCACCTGCAGGAATGCACGAAAGGGCAATAAAACTCCGTTCAGATCCATTTCTTCAAGCAACGAAGCTGTTAGACAAGATCAAATCGCAATAACACATGAAGGAATCGCGGATGATTTTGCAGAAGATGAAAACGATGATTTGAAGAGCAGAATATTCCGGCTCAGGCTCCCGAAGAGAAGTGTGAGTAATGTTTTACAGAAATGGGTCAACGAAGGCCACCAAATTACCGTTTCTGACCTCCGCAGCATCTCCAAAGACCTCCGCAGATCCCATCGCTACAAGCACGCCCTTGAGGTATTTAAATTTTTCCTCCTTTATTTTTTTTCTTTTAAATAATAAATTATCTAATTTGTTCGTTATTTCGTTTGTTTCATGGATTTGAGATGGTTCCTTTTTCATTTTTGCACTTTTTTTTTTTTTTTGTTCTTGCTTGATTTAATGCTCTGCGTTTGAAAAGAACGAGGCCCATCTTCAATTTGTGATTACTTGCATGAATTTCCATTATTTATGAGGGGTTTGGTAATAAATAGCATGATTAACGAATATATCGTTTCATTGTGAATTTTCGTATAATAAACGGGACAAGAAAAGTTTGAATCTGGTTCTTGGTTCTCCGGATGTCCTGGCTTTTGTGAAATATTAGTTGCTTTAGCCGGTCAATTTGAGCATGTGCGGTGAACTAATGGTGAAACGTCTCTTGTTGATCTTCTCTCTTTACATCGGAGGGTGTTTCGCGAGGGTCATCGTTCCAATAAATCAATATCGTTGCTAAAATGCTTTCCGGAATAGATACTAAACAAAAAAGTGAGTAGCTCCCAACTATTTCAACCCATTAGTTTTAAGATAAAGCTACGTTCTTGAGAAACTTGAAAAAACCTCGTGTAGATTTACTTGTTCTAAGAGGTTGTTATTATGAGACGATTCCTTTAAACTTAGTTAAACAACCCTCCTGTCTGGCTCGGCACTAGTTTTCTCGATGGGATAAAGAAGAGTTCATCTTTAATAGAATAGTTTTTGTTTTTTCAATTTCGGAATTTTTTTTGGGACCATGGATGTAAGAAATGTTAGCATAATCTTGAAAAGTAGTTGTCTCATTCAAAATTAACATATTGAGATATTAACTTTTTAAACTACTTTCATAAATTCGCAGATATCAGAATGGATGATTAGTCACGAAGAGTACAAACTATCCGACTCCGACTACGCAGTCCGAATCAACTTGATGACCCAAGTTTTCGGAATCGATGCTGCCGAACGCTACTTCGAATCTCTCCCATCTTCCGAAAAAACGAGTGAAACATATACCGCTCTCCTCCACTCATACGCCGCTCTAAAGCACATTGATAAAGCAGAGGAACTCTACGAGAGAATCCAAAAGGCCAATCTTTCTCTAACCGCCATCACTTACAACGAGCTAATGACATTGTACATATCCGTCGGACAGCTGGAAAAAGTACCCTCAGTAATCGAAGAAATGAAACGGCAAAACGTGAAACGGGATCTCTTCACGTACAATCTGTGGGTGAGTTCCTGCGCTGCATCTCTAAATATAGACGAGGCAATGAGAGTTCTTGATGAGATGAGCCTCGATTTAGGGTGTGATGAGAGTTGGATTAGATATTCGAAACTTGCTAGAATATATATCTGCGGTAATCAGATGGTGAATTCGGATAACGGGTGTTTGGTGGAGAGCGAGAAAGGTTCTGTTACACAGAGAGAGTTGATATCGTACGACTTTCTTGTTGTGCTGTACGGGGGTTTGGGGGACAAGGAGAAGCTTGACCAGATATGGAAGTCGTTGAGGATGACTAGGCAGAAGATGATTGGACGGAACTATGTATGCGTGATTTCTTCGTATTTAATAAACGGGTGTTTGAAAGAGGTTGGAGAAATAATCGAGCAATGGAAGCAATCTGCTACTTCGGAGTTTGATGAATCGTTGTGTAAGAAACTTGTGGATGCGTTTGAGGAAGTTGGGATGAAGGATGAGGCGGTTAGTTTCGGTATGGTATTAAGTGAGAAGGGGTGTGATTTTGTCGGATAATTTATATGAAGGTGGTGGCGTTGGTGTTTCTCTGGGTGTTTGTACTGTGTTACTGCTCAATTTTGGGGGCAGATTTTGGATTTACAAAAGTGGAGGGAGTAACGAATAATATAGTATTCTTCTCTTAATGATATCATCAATTTTTTGTGAGATCTGGCATGATTTCATTACTTATATCAACCTATTGTAGCACGAAAACTTCAACTTCATAATTGTTCGGCGATTCAGATACATTTTGTGTCCAACACTCGAGGACAACTGTCGGACACTTTATGGTCTATTTTTCTAATTTCAAAAAAAAATTAGAAACATGTATGAATAATAAATTTTCAAATATTTTTTGTTACTTCCTAAATTATTTATATGTTTTAATGATCAATTGCAGAAAAATAATTGATAGTAAAATTATTTTAAATATATGTATATGAAAATATATAAAAAGAATTATATATAAAAAACTTATATGTTTTTATATAACATATTTATAAATATACACTTGTACTTTTCATGGATAGCTCATCAACTTGAGGTAATAAAAAAGTGGGACCCCTAAAAAAGTAATAATAATAAGGGGTTATATGAGATAACCCCCTTATGCAATTCCCTTAGAGGTTTAAATCCATTTTTAAATTTACTATTAGGGATAACCCCTCACTTAGCATAATACCTTATTTAGCCCTATTATATTCATAAAAAATATTAAAAATTAATATCAATTAGATTAATATATGCAAACACCCACGTTCAGTTTTTTTCTTTCGATTCATTTAAATAAAAATTGTTTATTTTTTATTTCTACTTTAAAAAATAGTTATTTATTTATTATTTTTAGTTTTTCAATTTTTTTATTTGTTTATTATTTTTAATTTTCATTTTTTTAATATTAATTTTTTTCCGGTTTATTCTTTTAATTAATTTTTTTATTAATTTTTTTCACTTTACCAAATTGAAATACACTACACTTATCGAATTTCACTATATATAAATATTTTGAAATTTAATGAAATACTATAAAATTAACATAATCCGCACTATAAATATTTCAAAATTTAATGAAATACTATAAAATTACCATAATCCACTATTTTATTGCCTGAATTTGAAATCCACTATTCATTTTATAAATTTGAAATTCACTATTCACTGTTTGAAATCCACTATTCACTATAAATATTTCAAAATTTAATGAAATACTATAAAATTACCATAATCCACTATTTTATTGACTGAATTTGAAATCCACTATTCATTTTATAAATTTGAAATCCACTATTCACTGTTTGAAATCCACTATTCAACGTCTGAATTTGAAATCCCCTATTCACTGGTCGAAATCCACTATTCAATGTCTGAATTTGAAATCCCCTATTCACTGGTCGAAATCCACTATTTAATGTCGCGTGTGTATTAAAAAACCACTATTTACTGTAAGCGCATCGACACCCCTCCTCTATTGCTCGCGCTGCGTCAGGTATATTTTGTTTGAAATCCACTACAAGTTCATCAAAAACACTACAAAAATATAGAAATTCATTACAAAAGATCTACTTTACAAAGAGAAAATCCACTAAAAACTTGCCTAAATCAACACAAAAGTCCCCTTTAATAAACAATGTCATCGCTTACAATAGTAGATTCACCCGGGCATCACCCAACCTCGTCTCACTTGTTGCCATCACTCCTTGTGCAAGCCCACTACAAAAAAATATCGAAATTCACCAAAATATTAGCATAATCCACTATGAAATTAACCTAATCCACTACAAAACAATTACAAAAATATTAATGTAATCTACTACGAAATTAAACTAATTCACTACGACAAATCCCTTTTTTCAAAGACAAAATTGAGTTCAATTATATCGAAATTCACTAAAATAGTAATGTAAACCACTACGGAATTAACCTAATCCACTACAACAAATCACCTTTTCAAAGAAAAAATCCAATTCAAAATAAAAATTACAATCTAATTACAATCAAATTATTATTTTTTTGTTGAAAATCATGATTATTCATAGTTCAAGTCAATATCTCCAAATTTGTGCGTTCCAATTGAATACGATATTAAATTATATTATTATTAACAATTGTGCGTTCCAATTTATTGAATAAAACAAATTCAATAAAAACTGAAAGGCTCCGAAAATCAAGTAAAAAAATAGAACAAGAAATAATTAAAATTCTCCATATTTTTCAAATTACCCGTACAACTCGTCGATCCCATCACAAAAAAAAACACAAGATCTTTCTGTGCCGTCTGGAAAGATGGAGATCTCTGATCTAGAGGATGAAGGAGCCGCGACGACTGATGTCGAAACAGTGGATGTCTTACATCGATGGAGAAGGCCGAGATTTGGAGTGAATGTCTCACGTCGGCTAAGAGGACCGAAAATTTTTGGAAGAAGAAATCGCTGCTACTGTTGAGGAAGAGAGGGGGGCGCTGATGTTGAAAGAAAAAGAATCGTGAAACATCGTTTGGTAAGATTAGGGTTGATGTAATTAAATTATTATAATTTAATATTAAATTATAGGTTTTGTTAAATAGAAAATTGGATCTATACAAGGAAATACTTAAGGGTATTATGGAGAGATCATAATAAAAATAGTTAATAAATAAAATTTAGGATTTATCTCAAAAAGGGAAAAAAAATTTGGGTCTACACTAAGTATAAAAGGCATATGGGGGGGTTTTCTCAAATAATCCCTAATAATAATAATAAATAATAAATTATGTTGTTCTTGTCTATTATTCATAATCACACAAGAGTGTTCTTGTCTATTTTTTCTCGATAGATATTTAGCAATGGAAAGTATAAAATGTTTTGCATAGAGTGGTGACTGGTGGTGAATAATGAAAAGACGAGGATTTCAATTGCGATGGCCAACGGTCTGTCGGGAGACACGGTTGTGGGCCCCGCTCCGAAGCTTCTGGAAAAACGAGGGTGTGTTTCATCGTACGCTCCGATGAAGTACAATGATTATACATTGTCACAACAGAGTAACCAACTCAAGTGCAAGCTTCCATCTGGTACTATTTCAAAGAACCATATCTAATGTAGCATGTTATGTATTTAAAAAAAATGAAAAATAAAAATACTTTTTGAAAGAATTTATGGTCCCGAATTCGTTTAATACAGAGGTGTTATCTTAAGTGTTATGACACTTGAACAAACATGCAGCGGAAATATAAAGATAAAAGAACAATACTCAGAATTAAAAATGTTCACAAGTAAAGACTTGTGAACTTGCCCTTTACAGGACGGAAAAATATATTAAAATCAGTATTCCAAGAATACAAACAGAAGAGTGCGAAAACTTCTTCCTTATGAATGAATCTTTTTCAAGATCATTCTTACAATCAAATCTAGATACTAAAAGAAAAATATTAAAAATTCTAGATTTCAAAGAATGTACTCATAAGGAGTACGTAAAGCAGATCCTAGAAAACAATCTAAAATTCTCGAGATTAAAACTTTAGCTCTCTTTTTGTTCTCTCGAAATCTGTACAAATCTTGAGTCTTGAGTTGGGTATTTATAGACTTTGCCAAGCTTCCACTTCTCAGCCCATGATCTGCAAGAAAACCAACCACAAGAGCACTCAAGATAATGGGTTAGTGGGTTAGTTTGGAAGTTAAGATAAATTCCATAATTAAATCCACTAAGCATTACTTAACCCCACTTAGCCCACTAACTAAGATTTAGTTTAGAGTTAAGAAAAGTTAAAAACACATTGTGAAATTAATTCACGTGTTTCAAACTCCCCCTTTTTAACTTTCTGATCAAAACTAAATCGTAGTCAAAGACTCCCCCTGAGATATTGCTTGAACTCCCCCTGAATTTGATACCATTTGAAAAACATAGAAACAATAAATTAAAACCAAATTCAGCAAGATAGTCCAACAAAATAAATAATCAAAGTGCAGTCCTAAACAAAAGTTCTGAGGGAAAATAAACAAAACACAGAAAAAAAATATTGTTCATGAAAACAATCTAAAGTAAAATATCCAAAGTCTCCAAGGTCTCCTCAGTTTCAGCTGCTGCTCCTCCTCCATCACTAGATCCACTGCTTTCTTCTTGAGCTTCCCCCTCTTTCTTTGCTTCCTCTTCATTGACTCCTTGCTCTCTGCCTCTAGCATCCAAAGGATGAGATGTTCCTGCTTCAGTTTCATGATCTTTTTCTCCCCCTTTTTGATCAGAAAGAGCCTTCTGAATCATCTCCACCATGGACTGATGATAGGTAATCTGAGCTAGAGAATGAGTAAGCTGCTGCAATAGAAGATCTCTAGGAACAGACACGAGAAGGTTAGAAGTGTTGTCAACATGAGGTGCAACACCCTCAGTACCAATGTTATTTTGACCTGATTCAGTTGAGAGAAAATCATCTCCATTCCAGGGAAGATCTTGAACATGAGGAGCCCTCAGAAAATTTTGAGACACAGTGATCATGCCTTGTGGGGTGTGAAGATATTCTGAGTCATCTTGGCCCAAATTTTGAGAGAGTAAAATGGAGTAGATGAGAGAAGGATAGGGGAGGTGAGTGGAGGGTGAAATTTTCTGGGCAAGATGACCAATAGTATCAAAGAACAGTTTACCAAAATCCACTGGTAATCCCATCCCCAATTTGTACATGAGTACAGCATGAGGTTTTGTTACCACAGAGACATTTTTGGATGGAATCCAATTAGTCACTGTGAGTCTAAACAGGACAGAGTAGAAAGCAGTGAGTTGAGACACTTGGAATTTTCTTGGGTGTGCAGGCCAATTTTTTAAACGGTTTCCAGAAATAACTTTGCAAATCTCAGTAAAATCACCATAATTATCCTCATCAATCACAGTAGGAGTTTGTAAATGAGAGTTGATAATTTTGGGAGAAAAAGAAAAGATGGCATTGCGCACAAAAACTTTGCCAAAGTTTGGAGAGTTTTTCTTTAAAAAAGAGGTTTGCAAATTTGCATAAAATTCCTTCACAACCAAGGGATCATAAGAGCAGGCAATCTCAACTAGGTTAAGGATTTTTCTTTGGTGGAAAAATGCAGTGATCCTATGCCCAGTGGCGGAGCCAGGAATTCGAGACAGGGTAGGCTTAACATTAACGGGGGTTCGGGGGCAGCGCCCCCGATTTTTTTTTTTTTTTTTTTAATTCATTCACGTAAAAATATAGCACAAAATAACTACAAATTTATAAACTTAAACTAATATAAGCTATATTAAATTACTTGGGTGGGTGGGCTTAACATTGATGGGGGTTCGGGGGCAGCGCCCCCGATTTTTTTTTTGTTCATTAACATAAAATAGCATAAAATAACCACAAATTATAAACTTCAACTCATATAATATAAATTTTTTGATAGATAAGCTAAACTAAATTACTTGGGTGGGCTAAATTAAACTATTTGGGGGGCTAATTATATATAGATATAATATATAGTATAAATTTTTAAATAATGAGAGTGGGCTGGAGCCCACCCTTGCCAAAGGGTGGCTCCGCCACTGCCTATGCCTATCAAATTATTCCTTAGAAATTTTCTTTTCCTCAATGAATTGACAATTCATTACTTGAGGACTCAACAGTGAATCAGATTCAAAATAAAAATGAGGACTGAAGGCATTGGTTACCTCAAAAGGGGTTGACAAATTCTTCCCATCCAAGTCTGGTTCTTCTTCTTCTGAGAAATCATCATCTTCTGAATCTTCAAGCTCATCAGGGACATACGCTGGTTCAGGTGATGCAGCAGATGGGGCAACACCTTCTTCCTGCTGAGAAGAGTCTTCAGAGTATTCACTGTCAGAATCAGAAGAGGACAAGTTTTTGCGAAAAGTAGCTAGTGGAACCTCCCAACTGTCTTCACTTTTCTCTGATTCTTCAGCCTGAGGAGGAGTTGCATCTGCTTGAACTGCTGCTTCTGCCAGAGTTTCCAGAGGATCTCCATGAGGTGCTGATGAAGTTTCTTCTGTAGTGGTGAAGTCTTGAGCATCCACAGATGGAATATCTACATGCTCTGCTGATGACATTCCAGAGAAATCAGGCATTTCTTCATCCTGATAAGGGCCAGCATCCTCAGCAGCATTCTGAGGAGCATTTTCTGAAACAGTAGGTGCAACAGCATCTTCTGTAGCATGTGCAGCAACACCTTCAGAAACAGGTACAGCAGCATCTTCTGGAGCATGTGCAGCAACACCTTCAGAAACAGGTGCAACAGCATCTTCTGGAGCAGAATGTTGAGAGGCTGCTGTTGCCATGCTAGGCTGTGATGTCTCCCCCTGAGTTGATGCTGGGGAAGGTGAGTTGTTGGATGATGACTCGGAGGAACTGGAGGACAAGGCTTGAGCCTGTGGTGCAGCAAATGTAGGGTCTCCTTCTTCATCATCAGTTTCTTCATCCACCAAATGAAGACCTCTTGGTGGATTTGACCTAACAGGAGTGCGGCCACCTCTGCCTCCTCTTTTTCCACCTCTGCTTCCTCTCCGGGGAGAGTTTTCTCCTCTCCGGCGTTGTGGCACCGCAGTATTCAAATCTGGGAAGGGGTTTGTGCGCTTGGACCGACGCGTTGGAAACCTTCCGGCGGTGGAAGAGGGACCCACAAAATCAAAATTATCTGGGTCAATCGGGTTCAGCTCATCTCCGGGCTCAATGTAGCTGATTGGAACAGCTTCAAAGTTGATTGGATGAACGATGATGGCCAGATTTGGGTCTGCTGGTACAGGTGCTGCAGCATCGTTGTGGACATCACCATCGGCGGCTGGAGGAGGATTTCTAGGTGGGGATGCCATGATACAGTAGATAAAGGAAAATAGCTTCTTTGTGCTTTTGATTTTTGAGTGTGAATTTTTGAGAAAATAAGCACGAAATTTATAAGCCCTAATTTTGCTGAAGAGAGAAAGAAAAAATTGAAGTGGAGAAGGTGAAGAAGTGGTGTGCGTTTTTCTTGGGGAGAGTGTGATTAAGGAGAATAAAATTTCCTTGGCAGTTTAAAGAAGAAACGTGACACATGGCACAATAAGGAGTGGACTTAGTGGAAAATAAGGAATTAACCCATGTACCCATGACCCATATAAATAGGGATAATTCAACAAAAAATAAAAAAAAAAAAACCGTAGCACTCATGAAATATTCACAAAAAATAGAAAAACTCATTTATTAATGATTAATAGTGAGAAAAATTTGCTGACAGGCATAGATACAATTATATATATATATTTATTATATAAATTTTTTTTATTTTTTTTTTTTTTTTTTTTTTTTTTATAATATATATATATATATATAAACTCTTATTTTCAAGTCAAACAATTCACATGGAACATGATCAAGTGTTCAGTTTGAAGGTTCCTCAGTTACTAAGATATGACTATCAAAATATAGAGGAGTTTGACTTATGTGAGTGTAATTATTGGCTAAATGTTTACATGAAGCATGATCACGTTTCAAGGTGAAAGACTTCCAGTTACTGATTTAGAAAATAATACATCACAGTGAAGTCATTATTTAATGAAGCTAATGCTTCAGTAAATTGTGTTTGCAGCTTAAGATATTTGATGAGGTGCTGCAACACGTTCCAGGACATGTTTATTGAGTACACATCCCGAGAGATTTTCTGAGTTTTGAAAACCTCTCATAATCTAATGCCTTTGTAAAGATGTCAGCCAGCTGATCTTCTGTAGGAATGCACTTTAAGCACACAATATTTTTCTCAACTATATCACGAATAAAATGATGTTTAATATCTATGTGTTTAGTTCGTGAGTGTTGAACAGGATTTTTTGAAATGTCAATAGCACTTGAATTATCACAATATATGGTCAGGGTATCACTGGCTAACCCATAATCCCCCAACATTTGTTTCATCCAAATTAGTTGACCACAACACCCTCCAGCAGCTACATATTCTGATTCAGCTGTTGAGAGAGATACACAGTTTTGCTTTCTACTAAACCAAGAAACTAGATTATTCCCCAGAAAGAAACATGCACCTGAGGTGCTTTTTCTGTCACTAATATCCCCAGCCCAATCAGAATCACTAAAGCCTATCAAGTTTGTATTTGTGTCTTTGAAAAACTGAATCCCTAAGTCTACTGTACCTGCAACATACTTAATAATCCTCTTCACAGCTTTAAGATGAGTGACCTTGGGATTAGCTTGATATCTGGCACACACACAAACACTAAACATAATGTCAGGCCTGCTTGCTGTTAGATACATAAGACTTCCTATCATGCTTCTGTAGAGAGTGCTGTCGACATCTTCTGCAACATCATCCTTAGACAGTTTTTGGCTGGAACCCATTGGAGTTTTCATGTGCTTGGCTGATTCCAACTCAAACCTTTTGACCAGAATGAGAGCATACTTCTTTTGATTCACAAACATTCCTTCACATGTCTGTTTGATTTGGAGTCCTAAGAAGTAATTCAACTCCCCTACCATACTCATTTCAAAAGTGTGAGACATAGAATCTACAAAAGACTGCAAAAGGTTAGCACACGTAGAGCCAAAAACAATGTCATCAACATATATCTGAACAATAATGATATGATTATTAGTTCTTCTAACAAACAAGGTTCTGTCTGCCTCCCCTCTTTTGAACTGTATTTCAAGTAAGAAGTCAGTGAGTCTTTGATACCAAGCTCTAGGAGCTTGTTTAAGACCATACAGTGCCTTCTTAAGCTTGAAAACATGATTAGGTTTGGCAGAATCTTCAAAACCCTTTGGCTGTTCTACATATGCTTCTTCATTTAAAACTCCATTCAGGAATGCACTTTTGATATCCATCTGATACAGTTTGATTTTAAGAAAGCAGGCTATAGCAAGAAGTAATCTAATAGATTCAATTCTAGCTACTGGAGCAAAAGTCTCATCAAAGTCTATACCCTCAATTTGAGTGTATCCTTGTGCTACTAACCTAGCCTTGTTTCTAACAACTGTACCTTTTTCATCAGTTTTGTTCTTGTAGATCCACTTAGTTCCTATCACATTTACATGGCTTGGTCTGGGAACTAAGTACCAAACATCATTCCTGATGAATTGATTCAATTCTTCATGCCTTGCATTGACCCAGAATTCATCCTTCAGAGCTTCTGCAATATTCCTTGGTTCCACTGAAGACACAAAACAAGTGGTTCCAGTTAGTGCACATTCAGAGGATAAATTTGCAAATCTTACCATATCTCTGTAGTTTACTCTCTCTTTTCTCCTTGTCCTCATTCCATCAAAGATATCTCCCACTACTTGAGTAGACGGGTGATTTTTCTGAATTCTACTTGAGGGTTCCTTTCTGCAGACATCAAAGATTGGCTGCAATTCAGTCTCTGTAGGATGTGTTGAGTCAGATGTGGTGACACTTGGCTCAACACCTTCTTCTCTTAAGACTGGACTGTTTGTGTCTGGGCTCTCTGTGGTAGAAGTGTCTTCCTCTGTTGTTTCTCTTTCAGCAATTAAGTCATCAACTTCATCTTCAGCTGTTTTACTGCGGAGATCAGCAAAGTCATCAAATACCACATTTACAGATTCAATAATGGTTCGAGTTCTTAGATTATATACTCTATAAGCATGACTGTTATTAGAGTATCCCATAAATAAACTCAAATCACTTTTTGAATCAAACTTAGCTAGATGATCTCTATCATTTAGAACATAGCAGACACATCCAAACACATGCATGTATTCTAGATTAGGTTTCTTACCATAAAGAATTTCATATGAAGTCATCATAGATCCTAATCTTAGGTACACACGGTTTGAGATGTGACAGGCTGTGTTGACAGCCTCAGCCCAAAACCTCTTAGACAGATTTTTTGCACTCATCATCACCCTAGCCATTTCCTGGATGGTTCTGTTTTTTCTTTCAGCAATGCCATTTTGCTGAGGAGTTTTTGGAGCAGAAAATTCATGCTTTATACCCTTTTTATTACAAAATGCAACAAATAAAGCATTCTCAAATTCTTTTCCATGATCAGATCTTATCCTACGAATAGAAACTTGAAATTGAGTTTTAACAAACCTATACAAATTTCTGAATACATCAAAAGTGTCTGATTTTTCTCTTAAAAAATACACCCAAGTATATCTTGAAAAATCATCAACACACACAAAGACATATTTTTTACCACCTAGGCTTTCTACCTCTATAGGACCCATAAGATCCATATGTACAAGTTCAAAACAAATAGTGGTACCAACGTGTTGCAACACTTTGTGTGGTACTCTGGTTTGCTTTCCCTTCTGGCACATTCCACATATAGGAATATCCTTGATCTTGAGATCTGGTACTCCTCTTATAGCATTGTACTTGTTGAGCAGCTTCAGATTCTTGAAATTTGTGTGGCCTAGTTTCTGGTGCCACAGCTCTACTTCACTTACTCTTGAGCTCTTGCATGAGATGGTGTCACCTGTTTGATAGCAATTATCCATTGATCTGGAACCTGTAAGTACACAATGATTTTGATTATCAAACACAGAACAACAGTATTTATCAAATTCTACACGTAGATCATCATCACACAATTGACTGATACTGATGAGGTTTGACCCCAATCCTTCAACGTGTAAAACATTTGAGAGTTTTGGAAGCCCCTCAATACTGAGTGTTCCACGTCCAACCACTTTGCCTTTAGCTCCTCCTCCATAGGTTACACGTCCTCCATTAAGTGTGTGGTAGTTTGATAGAAATTCCTTTGTTCCAGTCATGTGTCTAGAGCATCCACTATCAAAGTACCATGAACCTGAAATGTTAGCATTTAAAGAGGTGTATACTGCCTTGCACAAAAGTTTACCTTTGGGAGTCCATATTTTACACTCCTTTTTGGTAAATTCTACCTTTTTCTTTGAGGTGTTCCTTGAAGTGATGTGGCTTATTTTATACAACATTTTGTCATTGCTGAGTTTTTCACAAAATGGACGAATGTGCCCTGGTGAGAAACAGTAGTGACAAACATAACCTCTTATTCTGGAATCTGGAGTGGTGGCTGTGGACTTCCTGGATTCCTTTCTATTTGCACCCTTTTCTTTTACAAAAACAATTTCTTTCTTCTTAGCTGGCGTTATTTGTTTTTTGAACCCTAGCCCTTCATGTTTGTAGTGCTTTTCCATTGACACAATCTCATCAAGTTTAGTTGTGCCAGTGTTCATCCTCTTGATTGCTAGGGTTGCCTTTTTGAGTTCATCTTTCACCTTTGCCAGTTCAAGATCCTTCTTGGTGATTCCAACCTCCAAATGTGTGATTGTTTCTTTGAGGGAGGAATTTTCCTTGTTGGCTGCATCTAGAGCTTGAGTCTTCTTCTCCAGGTCAAGAGCAAGTTTTCTACACATTTCTTCCTCATCACTAGTTGCTTCAATGCTGGATTCTGCTGCATTTAAAGAAATAGAGTTTAAACATGTATAATGATCAGTGTTTAACTCAGAAATTTCAGTTACTGAAAGTGTTTCAGAAAGTGTTGCAGCATCCAAGGAAACTCTTAGTGATTCTGTTTCAGAAGCATTTCCAGTGATATATCTGACAGAGAGAGCTTGTTTAGGGGATTGCTGATCCTCTGTCTGTTCAGGTTGCTCTTCCTCCTCATCACTGACAGCACAAATCAAACTCATTCATCTTCTTCTTAAGGTATTTGCACACTCATTTGCATAATGTCCAAATCCTGAACAAGCCCTGCATTTAATGTGATCTAAGTTAGGTGGTTCAGAATTTGAACGAACAAATGAAGAATTTTTAGAAGTGTTCTGAGAAGGTGTTTGAGAAAATGTTCTCTGTGAAGTAGATCTGTTCCGGGGCTGAGTTTGTCGATTTTGCGAAGAGCCATCTGGAAATAATTGTCTGGGCTTGACTCCACCTCGCCTGTATGCCCTATTGAATTTCTGAATTTGGAATGCAACATTGTTGAGACATTCCTCTGCATCATCATCAAACTCCGGAGCAACATCTTCTTTCTCCAATTCTGCCTGAAGTGCATTTGAGATAGCCTTTCCTTTCTCCTTTCTTTGATCTTCGAAGTTCATCTCTCTGGACTTGAGACTTCCAATTAATTCGTCCAGCCGTAGAGATGATGTATCTTTAGCCTCCTCAATAGCAGTAACCGTCATGCTGAACCTTTCTGGAAGAGTTCTCAATACCTTATTCACCAGTGTCTCGTTGCTCAAGGGACCACCTAAGGATTGAAATTCATTAGCCAAATCAATCAACTTCTCATTGTACTGAGAAATTGTTTCAGTTTCCTCCATTCTCAGTCTCTCAAATTTGGAAGAGAGTAATCTGAGCTTGGTTCTTTTGACACTATCTGATCCCTCACAATGTAGCTGAAGAATTTCCCAAGCATCCTTTGCAGAAGTGCATACAGAGATTAATTTAAACATTGTTAAATCTACTGAATTAAAAATTGCATTTAACGCCTTTGAGTTTTGGTTAGCATTTGATAGATCGTCTGGTGTCCACCGTAATTCTGGAGTTGGAAAAACATCTCCGTCCACATCTGTGATAGTTGGTGGCTTCCATCCAGTGAGAATAGATCTCCATGCTCTCTCATCAATGGCTTTGATGTACGCCCTCATCTTGACTTTCCAGTAGGTGTAGTTCGTGCCATCAAGTACAGGAGGTCGCATAGAAGCAGTCATCTGAGTATCCATCACGAATTCGTTTCTGTAAGAAAAATAGGAACAAACACTTAGTATACGTCAAGTGTTGGCTCTGATACCAATTGAAAGAATTTATGGTCCCGAATTCGTTTAATACAGAGGTGTTATCTTAAGTGTTATGACACTTGAACAAACATGCAGCGGAAATATAAAGATAAAAGAACAATACTCAGAATTAAAAATGTTCACAAGTAAAGACTTGTGAACTTGCCCTTTACAGGACGGAAAAATATATTAAAATCAGTATTCCAAGAATACAAACAGAAGAGTGCGAAAACTTCTTCCTTATGAATGAATCTTTTTCAAGATCATTCTTACAATCAAATCTAGATACTAAAAGAAAAATATTAAAAATTCTAGATTTCAAAGAATGTACTCATAAGGAGTACGTAAAGCAGATCCTAGAAAACAATCTAAAATTCTCGAGATTAAAACTTTAGCTCTCTTTTTGTTCTCTCGAAATCTGTACAAATCTTGAGTCTTGAGTTGGGTATTTATAGACTTTGCCAAGCTTCCACTTCTCAGCCCATGATCTGCAAGAAAACCAACCACAAGAGCACTCAAGATAATGGGTTAGTGGGTTAGTTTGGAAGTTAAGATAAATTCCATAATTAAATCCACTAAGCATTACTTAACCCCACTTAGCCCACTAACTAAGATTTAGTTTAGAGTTAAGAAAAGTTAAAAACACATTGTGAAATTAATTCACGTGTTTCACTTTTGTTTCGTAGTTGTTAAATGATCACTTCATCTAAACGTTTAGGATGAGTTCGTTTTAATATCGAACAACTCTAGCACGTCGATCACGTGTAAATAGGGCCGGTTGACGGTAATTGGTAGGGCAACGGTTGAAAAAATCTCAAGTCTCGATACCATAAAATCGAGATATCTCAATACCATAACATACGATTGTTAGATGGTATTGAGTCTCAACAATAACTAAATACTTTAAGAAACAAACAAAAAGTCTGATCAAACACAAAATAAAAGATAAATAAATAGATATGATCGATGAATTGATCAATTATTAGTACCGGGATAAACGAGCGGAGCTATGTGTCCAACGAAGTCGACGGAGTGAACCACATTGGTGGCGGCTCGATCCTTTTGATCTTATCCGCTCCAGAGGCGGCACGTGGGAGGCGAAGGGTGGCGGAGAAAGTCCTTTCCTCAATGGGATAATTATAGCACGGGGCGAAATCCCGTTTTGCGTAATCAAACACTCCGATATCATGTCCACCGATTTCCGAATCTTCATCCAAATAATCGGGAGTATATTCATTATAGCTCATATGGTCAATTTCATCAACCTGCACTGAAAAACAAAAAATTCAAAAATGCACAAACCACCCACACAGATCAGTAACAAAGTTCATTTATTTTCTACAACCACCACTTTGTGGTATTAGATCATAACAACCGGTACGTGCAAGACGAAAACAATGTACTGTACGTCTGACTAAAAGATCGATCAATCGATCGTATATTCAAGAAGTTAACTCTCGTTTTATTTTGATCTTTCCAAAACGGGTATTTACAGTTTTACTATTTAGGTGAAGTAACAAAAAAAAAAAAATCTCGATTACTCCTCGGTAATCACATCAAAGCACAGCAATTTCAGTTCCTTCTTGTAGAAAGGGTTCCAAAACCTTCCCTATCCATTTCAATCAGCATTGCCTCTCTTATGTGGATATATACACAGCACATTCTGCCAATTAAATAAATAAATGCTTCACTAGTCAAAACAACCAACTTACAACCCCTAAATAAAAACTTCATTAATCAAAACAATATCATAGTATTGCATTTTTTAATGGACAAAACTTACACAAGTCCATCCGATTCAGGGACAACAGATGCAAGCTCCTTGACTTCATGACATTCACTTTCTTCCAGCAAACCAAACAAGCTTCAAAAAAAAAAAAAAAAAAAAAAAACAGCGATAATCGGTTCTTAGAGACGAGTCAAAGTTTCAATGAACTAAATTTATAACCTGATTATATCCTTCGGTACATATCATTAAGCACACAGAAGACAATACCGATAGCCCAGATGTCAAAAACAGTAGAATACGGGGCGGCGAGCATGAGTTCAGGTGCTCTGTTTTGCCCTTCAAACTCTCCATAAATGTTGGCATCGTAAAGATCCACGTAGTCAAAAACAAGATTGGCACCATCTGTCTGCTCAACCGCGTCGAAGAACCTGCTCGACAAAATCGAAGTCATTTATTCTCCAAACATAAATTGTACTTGAATTAAAAAAACGAAGTCATTTATTCTCCAGTTGGATAGCAATAGTAATTGATACTAAAAAACAACAAAATCGAAGTCATTTATTCTCCAGTTGGATAGCAATAGTAATTGATACTAAAAAATAGGGGTGAGCAAGTCGGACCCATCAACCCGCTACACCCGTCAAACCCGTGAAAAACCGCCCCGTTGGGACCGGACGGATAGATCCATCCATAGGATTGGGTCCTAAAATGGTGAAGAACCGTGGGTTCGGGTCTTAGACGGGTTCAAATTTTTTTAATACCCGTGAAACCCGTCCCGCCCCGCCATACAAAACGACGTCGTTTTGTTTACATTATATAGTATAATAAATTAATAATATTAATGAATAAATAAAGTATCTCTAGTGTATCAAATACATAAATCAACTAAACTATAATTGTGGAAGTAATAGCTATAAAGATTATGAAAATCTCTAAGAAAATGTAGGAAAAAAAACATATATATACAACAGTCAACACCCGGCGGAAAAAAAACATATATATACAACGGTCAACACACGACAGAAAAAAAAAGGAAGAAAATGGTGTTGAATGGAGCCGAATAGTGTTGGTTATGCTTGAAAAAGCTATATTTATTTTATTTAAATTTTGTCTTTTAAGTTATAAATTAGTTATTTTTAGTTTTATATTAATTTTTATTTACTCTTGACATTTATATTATTTATGTTTGGTTTTAATTTAAAATTTTAGGTTATTCATTTTAGTTTCTAATTATTCTCGCGTAAAACTTATAAATTATATATAAAAAAAAAAATAGTTTAGACGATAACGGGTTTCAACCCGTAAAGGTTGGGTCCTACTACAAACCCGTCATGGACCCGCCTATCGTAAACCCGTTAAAAACCCACAAGTTTGGTTCTTCAAAATCAAGAACCGTTGTTTGACGGGTCGAGGGCGGGTTTTGATAGAACCCGCGGGTTTATGGCCCGCGCACACCCCTACTAAAAAACAACAAATCAGCAAGAATGACATAATAAAATGAATATTTATAAATGTTTTAGCTATAATTCCAAGCGAAACATCACGTATCCTCGAGGTATGTGAATGGTCAATTACATTTTCTAGGTACTTAATATTCCTCGCAGATTGAAACAGTAAAAATATTCAAACACTCGGATTCATCGCTTGAAAGATCAAGTTAGATAAACATTTATGAATCATAAATTACTAGGTTTTTTTGTCACTTTGGAATAATAACAATTATTTGAATGACTCAAGACACCAAATTCCTTTGACACTTACCCTTGTAGACCTTCCCTTGAGTACTCCAATTCAATCCACTTCAAAGTGATTTAACTAAAATAATTTTGTGGAGTCGGATTGGGAACCGGCTTCTGTTCCGGAACAGGCTCAGTTTTGTAACTATTTATGGAATTGCATTTGGTAGTGGACTCCATAATATAAAATAGCTAATGTTAATACAAAGAAAAAAAAGAAAAAGACGAATAATATTGTTTAAGTAATGCAATTTTTGGCCCATCTTTTTTACCTCGGAGTGTTCGCTTTTTTCTTCAACCGGTTGAGACGTCTTTCTCTTTTCCGTTTTATAGCTTTTTCAATTTTTTTCTTTAACCATTTCAGACGCCTTTCTCTTTTCCGTCTTAACAAAGAACCGTGCGGCCTTAGCTCCTTCTCGCTCCTCGCGATAGCTAAGTCAGCCTCTCCCGAATGTGTTGCGAATACTTAAGTGATAGAAACAAAGAAAGAAAGAAATTAAGAAGATAAGAGAGTTGGTAAGAAAGTACTTTATTGCTTCAGTACTTGTTGGATTACTTGGATTTTCTTGGATGATTACAAATGAGGATCCTACCTTTATTTATACAAGTCCACCTTCTCAATGGACGGTGAAGATCTATTCGATCTAACGGTTGGGAGTGGTTCTCTAGAACACTCCAAAGAATTCCTAAAATGTCTCTACCTACATCTACCTACCTCTACCTACCTCTATACATTTGGGCCAACTTGGGCCTAACCCTATTTGGGCTAAATCTTGGTCTTCTTAACCTCCCCAACCCAAGGGAAACTGGCAAGGGGTTGGGTCAAAACTAGCGGGTCGTGACATCCTCCCCCGCCCAATCTGGCGACGTCCTCGTTGCCTCGAACAAGTGGAGACGATCTTGAAATTGCCACAAGTCTTCCTTCGTCTCCCACGTTGACTCGGACTCGGGTAATCCCTTCCATTTGATGAGGTATTGAATACTCGGTGGAACTCCCCTACGTCGCTTCAATTGTCGGCCGAGCACTTCCTCGATCTCCTTATCGTATGACTTAGTCATGATGGGTGGTGCTCGGTGCGACTCTCCTCGGCTCGGGTCTTCCTTGTCTTCGTGATAAGGCTTCAACATACTCACATGGAAGACCGGGTGGATTTTCAAAGAACTTGGAAGTTCTAGGCGATACGAAACTTCACCGACCTTGGCGATCACCGGGAATGGTCCTTCGTACCTTCGCACAAGTCCCTTGTGCATGCTCCGCAATGCCTTGAATTGTTGGGGCAATAGTTTCACCATCACTTAGGCCCCAACGTCGAACTCCCGTGGTCGCCGTTTGTCGTCCGCCCATTTCTTCATTCGTCGCCTAGCCTTCTCAAGGCACGCCCGGGCTAAGTCGGCTTGTTCCTCCCATGACTTAGCCATCTTCAATGCTCCGGGACTCCGTCCGTCGGTTGCCGTAGCCAAAGTGTGTGGCGTAAGTGGTTGTTGTCCCGTTGCAAGCTCTAATGGACTCCTCCCCGTGGCTTCACTCCGTTGCAAGTTGTAAGAAAATTGAGCCACGTCGAGGAGTTTCGCCCAATCTTTTTGATTGGCTCCCACGAAGTGCCGTAAGTAGCACTCGAGTAGGGCGTCGAGTAGGGCGTTCACCCTCTCCGTTTGCCCGTCGATTTGGGGGTGAAAACTCGTCGAGAAACAAAGCTCGGACCCCAGAAGCTTGAAAAGTTCCGTCCATAATCGCCCCGTGAAGCGTGGGTATCGATCGCTTATGATGTTCCTCGGTAGTCCCCAATATTTGACGACGTTCTTGAAAAAGAACCGGGCTGCCTCCTCCGCGGTGCAATCCCTCGGGCAAGCTATGAACGTCCCATATTTTGAAAAGCGATCTATCACCACTATGATAGATCCGGCCCCCTCGGACGTCGGCAAGGCACTAATGAAGTCCATTGAGATCGACTCTCATGGTCGCTCGGGGATTGGGAGTGGCTCAAGTAACCCTGCCGGCTGTTTATTCTCCACCTTGTCTTGTTGACACACAAGGCAAGTCTTCACATATGCGTCGACATTGTCCCGCATGTGAGGCCAAAAGTAGGCCGTCTCGAGCAACGCCATTGTCCGCCTTTGGCCCCGATGCCCCGCCCACTTGGTGTCGTGGCATTCCCTTATGAGGTCCTTCCTCAAGCTTCCCCACTTCGGAACGAAGAGTCGTTGTCCCTTCGTGTGGAGTAGGCCGTCCTCTACCCAAAATTGCCTCGTCTTGCCCTCCTTGACGAGTCGAATTTAGCTCCTTGGTCCTTGGATCATGTTCGAGACCTTCTCGGATCATGTCGGCCAAGTTCCCCGTTGTCGAGCTAATGGCTGCGAGTTCGGCCTTTCTACTCAATGTGTCGGCCACAACATTTGCCTTTCCCGGTTTGTACTCCAACTCGTTGGCATGATCCACCTCCCTCCTAGGTGGAAGTTTGTCGGGTAAAGTCGGTTGCATCACGTCTTGGTTGGCCTCCAAGACGGTTTGGATGATCGGTGGCACGTCCTCCTCTTTGTTGACGAGCGGGCTTTCCCCCTTTAAAACGGCTAAAAATGTCGGCTCGCCCCGTCGAACTCCCTTGGCAACTTGTATGGCCGACAGTTGCCTTGGTTGCGTACTTTCTTCCTTTGTGGTGCCATTGGTGGCTGGCACCATGCAAGGTGTTCCCTTCTCTAAGATACAAACTGAATTAAAACAAGGCATCGGGATAGCCATTACCTTACGGAAGAAATCCATGCCTAGCACCACCTTGAAGTCATCCATTGGTGCTACACCGTTGAGCGGTTGTACCTTAGTATTAACGGCCTTGAGCCAACTGTCTCGTCTGATCCACCGTAGGCCAACCCTCTTGGCCTCGTCTTCGGTGATAAAGTTGTGGGTCGCTTCCGTGTCCACCATCACCTTTGATGGGGTACCGTTGATGCGGGCCTCCACGTACATCAGCCCCTTGCTTGATGTTGCCGGCATCGGATTAGCCTTTAAGGCGTTCAGAAGTTGGAGCGATCCCATGTTGCCTAGCTCCTCGTTTGTGCCTTGCTCGGCCTCTTGTTGTAAGAGTGCCGACAATGACCCCATCTTGGGACATTGACTCATCGCGTGCGGCCCCTTTCACACGAAGCATCCTCCCTTAGGCACAAACGACCTCTTCTTCTCTTCAAGTTGATGGCGTGAGGATGGCTTGTCTCCTCCCCTCGAGGTTGACGCTCGCCTTGGGTCTCGGTTGTCTCGATGGTCCCGACCATGATTGTCCCATCTCTCTTCTCCGCCTTTAGTCGGGTTCCACTTCTCTTT
The DNA here is from genome assembly GCF_000504015.1 of Erythranthe guttata. The sequence continues at coordinate 432,134 of NW_012194989.1, read as the reverse complement.
TCGCAACGAATCTCTCGGTTGATACTCGGTTAAAGACTCGGCGGCGGCAATAGCTTCATCGACGGATTTGATGTCTCGTCGGTGGAGTTCTTGCTTGGCCCAGCCTTGTAACCCATCGGTGAAGTGGAAAAGGAGATCCTCCTCGGAAAGGTTGGGAATTTGAAGGGTGAGGGTGGTGAACTCCTTCACGTACTCGCAGATTGAACTTCGTTGCTTGAGTTCCCTCAACTTCCTTCGAGCCTCAGAAACGACGTTCTGCGGGTAGAAGTGTCGTTTGAGTTCCCTCTTGAACTCTTCCCAAGTATCGATTCGGCAAATGTCTTTTCTCGATATCGGCGTGCTTTCTACGCCACCATAACATAGCCGTATCGGAAAGATAAAGGGAAGCAGTTCTTACCTTAGTCGTCTCGTCGCCTAGACCGATATCCTCGAAGTATTGCTCCATCCTCCATAGGAAGTTCTCAACTTCTTTGGCGTCCCTTACGCCGTTGAATCCCGTTGGCTTCATGCAGTCCACCCTTGGACTCGAAGTAGCACCAATCACTAGGCCAAAATGAACGACTGGCGACGAAATTTGGCGACGAAATAAGGTATTTGGCGACGATTTTTCAAGACTTGCGACGAAAAGCTTTCGTCGCCAAATCGGACAAAAAACGTCGCCAAACACCCCGTCGCAAATCCTGCGACGAAAAATCATTTCCGACGCGAGGTTTGGCGACTAATTTAGGAAATTGTCGCCAAATTCGTATTTTCCGAAAAAAATGATTTTTGTTAATCCTGGCGACGGATCCCATACTTTCGTCACATAATGTTTGCGACGAATTGTTATTCCATCGCCAAATTTAGCGACGCTTGATCTGATTTCGTCGCTAGTGTGAAAATATGTTTGCGACCAATAATAGTTTCGTCGCAAGGTACACAACTTATTTGCGACGATGTGTTTATTTGATTCGTCGCAAGCTAGTCATTGCTTTTGTTTGCGACTATTGTATATTTAGTCGCAAAGTTTTTTTTTTTTTTAATTAAATTCTGATTCATTTATATTTTCAATTGACGAATTCAACCTGTATTTAGCTGTTGTACAAAAAAATAAACACTCGTATCAAAAATATTAAAACCAAATTTACGGATTAAATATCAAAAGGTAGCACACAAACATAAATTTAAAAAGTACATAAAAAACTTAAAAGCATATAAGGTAGTGTTTCAAACTAATTCAAAAAACAAACAAACATCATCCCTTTTTATACTCCACCATCAGTAGAAAAAGTCGATGTCGAGGCTTGTAGTCCAAAACGCCCGACCAAGGTGTTCACAATTTCTCGGGTTTCACTCTATAGTCTATAGTTCTGTAGTTAGAATACCGGCTCCTCCGTATTCCCGTGCCTACTCGACCGATAGCCATGTTAAGATTCTGACTTACCTGACCGTGCAATACCATAAATGAGAAATCATTCGACTCTAATAATATAACCATGTTAGATCGAACTTGCAAAACACATAATTATCATATTATTTCATATAACCACTTTCACAGTTATAACATACCAATGTAATTATCTTAAATGCATCGTTCATACGTTTTCTAGGTTATACATTTATGTTAACGTATAAGCATACGATAACTATAATAGCACATACACACATAATACATGAAATTCAAATTCACATACTCCATTCCAAAGAACTATACATAAATCGTATCAGCTTTGCAATCTAATCACATTAAGATTCCAAAACAATTTACAATTAAACCTTAATGATGATTTTCAAATTACTTAAGCGAAACTATACCCTTATCACTCCTTAATCAATCGAGATGTATCCTTAAATAGAACTATATCCTCTAAATAACGTTCTAACAACTATTTTCAGTCACAATACTATATTTCAGAAAATTTGGCAGCTTTGGTACCTCAACTTTGAAAATTCATATATCTTAAACCGTACATACAAACCTTATGAAATTTTCACACAATGTTCACATGTATGTTAATTATACGCTATTAAAACAGTTCAGTATAATACCTATTCATGGGAGAGAAATAATTAATTTAGTACAGTAACACCAGCAGAATTTCAGAACAGAGCATTCAACTTTAAAATTCCAAATAAATCATTCAGTCTACCAAAGACCATGAAATTTCGCTGAAAAATCAGATTTATAAGTTTCTAATCATATCCAGTTAGAATCACATGAATCAGGCTAAGATAGAATCTAATTTAACACATAATTCATAGATGATTCAGAAATCGTGCAATTTCGGAAAATAGTTCATAACTTGATCAATATAATTCCGAATTACGCATACCATATATCAAATCGAAGCTCACAAAAACATCTACATGCATAATTAATCTCATAATTTTCATAAAATAAATCATCGATGAAACATGCATTGGAAGCTGAGGCTACGAATCTGAAATTCGAACTAGAATTCATTGAAATCTATATTTCTTGACCTAGACCCCTAAATCCGATTCCTAAACATATAAATCAATTAAACACATAAACATCATCTTATTACTTAAGGAAATCCCAATTATTTTCACTCTTCATTCACACAATTATTTTCAATTTCAATGGAGTTTCAAAAATTATTCACACAATATTTTCGAAAATAACAAGAGAACTTGGAAATTTATAAATTGCCTAAACTCTACAACATATTGTTTACCACTTAACATAGCCAATTTTATTAGGATTTCAAACCAAAGAAAAAAAAATTAGGGCAAGAAAGATTACCTATTTGTGGTTGTTGAGGGCTAGCTAGAGAGGGGGGAAGTTACAAACGCCTAGTTCCAGATGAATGAGGCCGTAGGGAGAAGATGGAGGTGGCGGCGCCGCCGTATAGAGTTGGCCGGATATTGACTAAACAACGAGGACGGCGGAGAGCGGCGGGGGACGACGGAGGGGGAGGCGCTGGCTGGACGACGGAGGCGGAGAGAGAGGGCAGAGGGCGGACGGAGGCGGAGGCGGAGGGGGAGGGGGAGACGCCGGCGGAGGGTGGGCTGTGAGAGATTGAAAGAGAGAGATTGAGAGAAACGAAGAAGAAACGCGTTAGAGAAGTGGATAAATAGAATTAGGGTTTGTTTTCTAATTAAAATTTTGGCGACAATTTATACAAAATCGTAGCAACTGAGACGAAAACGAATCTATTTGCGACGTTTTATAGGTTTTCGTAGCAAATTAAAAAAAAAAAAAAAAAAAAAAAAAAAAAAAAAAAAAAAACTAAATAGCCTTGCGACGTTTTCATAGGGACCGTCGCTAAAAAAGGGGGGAAATTTTTTCACTAATTATATTGGCGACGAATAATACACTATAGTCGCAAAAAATAATTAGAATTTAAAAAAAAAAGGTTTAACATGCGACGTTTCTTACAATTTCGTCGCTAATAATTAATAATTTCACTTTACAACGCTACGTTTGTAATTTTCGTCGCCAACCCAATTAAATATTTTTTTTCACAATTACTCTAGCGACGTATACATAATATTCGTCGCTAAGGTACAAATATTAAATTACAAAATATATTATTCGTGCGTCGTTTATATAAAAATGTCGCTACGAGAGGACTTTTTATTTTTTATTTTTCGTTTGCAACGTTTTTGTAATTATAGTCGCTAGTTAGCGACGATTAGTATTTTCGTCGCGAGAGTAAACACCAAAATCATAATTTCTGACATCTTGCGACGTTTTTTAATTTTAATCGTCGCAAAAAAAAAACGTCGCCAGTGAGCTGTTTTGGCCTAGTGAATGCTACCGTTAGCGGCGGCCTTTTTGCACAAGGCCAAGTCGTTGCGCATCCCCTCGATGCTCTCTTGGAGGGATTGGATGATGGCCTCCAATCGATCCAACCGTTCCTCCCGCAACGTCTCATTGTCCCTAAACAAATCGAGTTGTTCGGCGACGTGATTCTGCAACACCTCCGTATCGTGCTCGAGCTTCTCGAATCGTTCGCTAAGCTCTGCTATGGCGACGTTATTCTCGAGCCTCTCGAGTCTTTCGCCATGATCCGTTAGCACGGCCTCATTAACGGTACTCTCCCCACGAGCCTTGCTGTGGTCCCTCTTCTTCTTGTTATTTACTTAGGCCTCCCTGCCACGTCCCTCGGTTACGTACGAAATATCTTCAACGTTTGCCATCGTTGAGAATTCGATCAACACAAAGTCCTTAGCCGGGCTCTGATACCACTTGTCACGGACTTGTTCCCTTAACAAAGAAAGAAAGAAAGAAATACTTAAGTCAGCCTCTCCCGAATGTGTTGCGAATACTTAAGTGATGGAAACGAAGAAAGAAAGAAATTAAGAAGATAAGAGAGTTGGTAAGAAAGTACTTTATTGCTTGAGTACTTGTTGGATTACTTGGATTTTCTTGAATGATTACAAATGAGGATCCTACTTCTATTTATACAAGTCCACCTCCTCAATAGACGGTGAAGGGGCCATTTTTTTTTTAGAATATTTCGGTTTTTTTTTTTGAGAATTGGGGTCATTTTGTAATTATTTACAAAAATACAATAAAGCGTCGTTCAAAACGACGCGCTTTAACAGCCGTTGGATTGAGCTGAGATTAACGGCCAGATCTCCTATCTTGTCCTCCTAATCTGACGGTCAGAGATTAATCTGGGCAATCGGACGGTCGTTAAAAGGCGTCGTTTAAAACGACGCCCTTTGATGCGCCACACTGGATTACAGCGTCATTTAATATGACGCCTTTTACCAGCCGTTGGATTGTGTTTATATCAACGGCTGGATTTGAGCTAAGGTTTTTTAAATTTACTTAATTCTTTTTATTGTTAAATTCTTGATTGAATTTTAATTTTAAATTAATTATATATTGTATAATAAATAAATTTTCCTTCATTTATTTATGCGATTTATTTTATAATTCACTATAAAATAATACGAATTTGGAACATTTTTTTTCATTCCAATTTCCGATATTCCGATTTCCGATTTTTTCGATTATTTTTGGAACGGAATTGGAATTACATATAAAATTATTGGAAATTCCGATTTCCGATCCGATTGTATTTCTGAAATAATCATGTTTGAATTATGTTGGAAATATATATATATGTTTGAAATAATCATGTTGGAAATATATATATATATATATTGTATTTTTGAATTATTTTTCTATTGATGTTTTGCAAGAATTATAGTTGCTTTGATAAATCAATTATGTTGTTTTTACAAGTGTTTAAATTTTATTTGATTGAACTTTGCTTTGGATTCTTGCCTTTTGCCGGAAAATTACGAAAATATTAAAAAACAATACTAAAAATTACCATTATTTCCGGTTTTGGAACAAAACATTAAGAATTAATGCAATTTCCGAAAATTCCGAAATTCCGCCGATTCCGAGGTATTCCAAAATTGGAATGGATTTTGAAATTCCGATTTTTTTGGAACGGAGGAACCTATTTTTAACTTCCGAAAAAATTGGAAAATTTCCAAAAAAGGCATTTCCGATCCATTCCGTCGAATTTCCATATTTTATTAAATAAAAATAAAATGCCTAATTATTGGGAAATATTTTTTGTCTCTAAATCCTTTAGTTTATTTAATTTGTTTTTTATTGAATAACTAAAATACGAAAAAGTTTTAATAAATAACCAACATAAACTACAATAATAATATCACTAATGACGGTGACCTCCGGTGCCACATCTCGGGGGCCTTCTAGTCCTGTGCCCTCTACCAACTTGTTCATCCTCATCACTCGAAGAATTTGCGGATTGAGAATAAGGAATAGGTGTGATCTGATGATCTACCGGTCGCGAAGACGAAAACTGATGCGTAGACCCCAAATGAACTGGGTCTTCCGAATTCAGATTCGGATTAAAGTAGGGGTATGGGGTGTACGGATCTGCATCAACGAGATTATAATTATACTCACAGTTATAAATAGTATTAAAAATAAAATCAAAGGTACTAAACATACCAGATGGATGCCCGTGTGATCTAGGATCTGTATAATTATCGAATGCCGGATAATATGCACGAGAAGAAGTTCCTGCCTCGCCAGCGTACATCTGAGTCTGTGACTGAGGCATTTGAGACAGTGGTATCTGAGTCTGAGTCTGAGGGTGAGTCTGAGTATAAGGCATCTCAGATTGAGGCCTATCTGAAGGTCTGTGTCGAGACTCTAAGACATTCAGACATGTTCTGAGAGTCGGTAAATACGAACGATAGCCATCCCGCGGCATGTCTCCGCCATCAACAGAAACAATCAACGATCGAAGATGCTGAATCTGAAATAAGTAATAAGAAATATTTTATTTTTAGAAGACATACATTAATAAAAATTATAAAATACACAAAATTTTATAATAAATAAATTTGAATACGTACCACTGTATCCATTGAAATCTGACCTCCAACCTGAAATCCTGTACGATCAGATGGGGTAATCGGTGATATGAAACGACGTGTGTGCAGTTCATACCACTCAAAATAACCATCTTCTGTAGTCTGACTGTCACTGGCATATGGATAATCAATAATATAATTGAGCCTATTATCCCAAGCGGTAACATGCGAAACATGTGTAAGACTCCAGTCTCGGTTGGTAGCACCTGTACGGTTAGCATTGACGTGCATCCGGAAATCCGTCTCAGTATTTTCAGGAGGTTCAGGTATGGGTTGTACCATCCCGAACTGACGTACTACTATGTCTGGTCGATGCATCTCCACAATTGCGTAGCATATCAGGGGGACTCTCGATACCCATATACCTGAACATATGATATCCGAATCACCACCTACAGCCTGATACTCCGGATCATCCATATCATATGGCATCCATATAAACTGATCTGGGAGCATCTGATCCAACATCATCCTAAAAATACGAAGAACATGTGCACCAGTCTCAATGAAGCTGACATGGTTGGTCCACCTGTGATATATTATTATATATTAAACTAAAGATAATAATAAAGATAAGGTTTAAAATCATATTGTTGTTGAGAATTTGAACTGCCGGAAGACATTTAAGAAAAAAAAAAAGAAATTCAAAATGACAAAAATAAAAGGTTTTATTTAGAAAATTTTAGAAAAAAATCTAAGTAATTAGATGTTTTGAAGAAAAAAAATATCAAAATTTTTCAAGTAAAATTGACTGAAAATGTTAGAAAAATATAGTGGAAGTTGACTCAAACAAACCATTATATTTATAGACACAAAAAATTAATACACAAATCACCGTAACAATAATGCAAAAATAATTTAACATAAATCTCAAAACCATTACCGTGCACCGTAAGGTGGTACGGGAAACTCATATCCTGCATACTCAAGTGTTGTGCCCCATTTTGCTAGAGTAGGTATGGGCCTTGATGGAGGAATCCGCATCCATGCCCATATCTGTTAAATAATACAAGAATATAATTTTTTATAATATAAACAACAAATTAAATGTATTAATGTACTAAATTATATAAGTAATTCATATGTTACCTGTAATAATTGAACAGGGCCACTGATTTCTTTTGCAGATATCTTCGATGCTTTGCACAACTCGTGGTAGAGGACTGCTAGAGTACAACTACCCCAACTATATGTACTGACAGCATCAAGATCCTCTAAATGTCTCAAATACATCAACGGAATAGAGTCGCCAGTGTGATCGGGACACATAATCCCCCTACTATGAGAAAAGCAATCCCTCGAGTGTAATGAATAAGATGCTCATATGTACTATTATCAAGAACGGGATTATTGATTAAATATTCACTAAGGGCTTTGACGCTCAACTTCGATCCTTTTATCCTTGATGAATCCGGTGTAAATCCCAACCATGTCATACAATACTGCTGCCACTCACGAGTCCTACGATGAGTATCAACTCCTATGACCGGACGTCCGTCAACCGGTAGTCCGTATATCAACGCCACGTCCTGTAGGGTGACTGTCACCTCCCCTACACGCAAGTGAAATGTGTGAGTCTCCTGGCGCCATCTCTCTACTAATGCAGTGATAAGTTCCCAATCTGCTTGCATACGTCGACATCGATATACACCATATAACTTCATTTGAACCAAATAAGATAACACCCGATGATGAGGATGAGGGTTGTGCGGCCTATGAAAGACACTCCATATCCCATGATCACTTCGTCTAACTCGTATGCTCGTATCCATATTAGACTCTGTCAAAACACTTGATCTATGATCATTCTGAAGATACAAAAGTGAGGGATCTCGGGGACCGTATACAGCGTTCTCCATTTCAATCCTGTTTCAAGTTCATGTGAAAGCACATAAGATTATTATGATGATGATCATGATGATGATGATGATGATGATTATGATTATTATTATTATTATTATTATTATTATTATTATTATTATTATTATTATTATGATTATTATTATTATTATTATTATTATTATTATTATTATTATTATTATTATTATTATTATTATTATTATTATTAGGGGTACCATTATTATTATTATTATTATTATTATTATTATTATGGGGATTATTATTATTATTATTATTATTATTA